>JAHDIT010000124.1:0-39077 GCA_019232045.1 Ogataea degrootiae
ATTGTCTCGTGACTATTTGAAAAGAAAAGGAGAAAAGGTATTCTCGTTGTGGGATGTGAGGGGGGAAGCAGGGGGGGGGGGGGGGGGGGGGGGGGGGGGGGGGGGGTGGAGAATCCTTTCTTTTTTTCCTAACAATCATTTTGTATTTAAGGTATAAATGTATATACATATCAGATAAAGTCATCTACTTGTACAGCTTTCGGATAACTCTTGTAAGTGCTAATGATTTGACAAAAGCCTCACCCTTGATTCCCATCTCGTGACTTCGATTGAGAACCAAGTTCTTGTTAAACGCTCTTAGGGCTAAATATTCGTCAATGATATGTGAATAAGGATCTTTTCCTGTTTGTTTATCTTCATGTAGGTTTTGGTCTTTATTGTTACTGATTGTTTTCAAATGGTGTAGCAAAAATTGGTCAGTTCTTATTCCAATCAAAATCACAGTTTGGATCAGGTATTTATTGAATTTAAAAAACTTAATCAAGTTTTCAATTTTCTCATCTCGACCAATTTGATTGAAACTCTTGCTAAACAAGTTCATTCTACTCTCTAAGTGTCCAATCATGGTACTTATTGTGTCAATTTTGGAGCCAAGTGCATATTCAAAATGAGATATCAGTTCATTAACTGAACTGTTTTGATGCTCAATTTTCTCCAGATATAACTGATAACTGGATGTAATGAAAGATTCTTTGAAAAACAAAGTTTTTGGAGTAAGCGTATCCTCCCTTAAACTGTCATTCACAGCCGGGAGACCGACACTAAATTCATTGAATCCGTTGGCTATATTAAGATTAGTGAACTGTATTTTTGTGACTACAGCTAAGAGATGCTTGATAAGTTTGATCAACTTCTTGTAATCAGAAAGCGTAGATTTAAACTGAGACTGGAAATAAAATAGTTGTTGATACTCTAATGACTCTTTTGATAATTCTTTCCACTTAACCTTGTTCTTCATTTTCCATTCACGGGGTATATCATCCAAAAAGCAAGGGGATGAAGGCTCTAGTTCTAGTGCATCCTCGTCTTCCTCCAAATTCAATAACTCTTCAAATTTCTTGATAAAATCTGTGACTAATCTGGAGTCTGAATTTAAATCTTGTAAAAATCCAAGATAGATTTTTAACCTTGCTAGCGGTAATATGATCAAATCATCTATTGTGGTTATATCCTTCAAAAAAAGAAGTTCATCTATTGATTTAAGCCAGTTACCAAATCGTTTATCGCTCTTTATTTGACTTAAGATCTCCAATCGTTTACCGTTTGAAAGTGCAAATGAGGGATACACTTGGAAAACTCTATTGAAATAATCAAACATGATTTCCCATTTCTTTTGATTCGAAGTTATATTCGTTGAACTATCCATCATATTTTTCAAAAATAACTCACTTAAAGTTATCATTATTTTAAAATTACCAAACAGGATTAGAATATCCATATTTCTTATTGGAAGCTTATTGTTAATTATATACTGATGAAAGGAGTCGCAAACAATATCCATTAGTTCCAAATTTTGAATATAGTGCCTTTCCAACTCAGTCAAGGACAATAATGTTTTTGCTGCTTCTTCCAGCATCTCAGGCTTTTCTAATTTAAGCGTTGGTAGTATCGCTGAAGGAGGATCAGAGCAATCCGGTGTTTCAAAACCTTTCAAAAGTGATCTTTCAGGCAGAAGTGGCAATATTTTTTCTTTGGAGATGCTTCCACTGGTAGCCTTGTATGCCTTCAAACTGGATGTATTTAAATATAAGTTTTTATGATTTTTGGTTCTTTTCTGTAATTCTTTAATTTCACTTCCATGGTTGGCTCTTGTTAGGTACCAAAGTGATGATGCATAGGGATTGGTGGTGTGATTTGTTATTTCTGACCTTGGTGTCTTGTCAAGAGCTTTGTGTTGAAAACGAGGGGGAAAAAAGCCTAAGTTAACTGTCTCTCGTTCTTGTCTTTCTGAGTATATCGATGAAGAAGATACAAATGATTGAAGGCTTGTTGCTCTTGAAGAATACATGGAGTAATATT
Source organism: Ogataea degrootiae (assembly GCA_019232045.1). NCBI lineage: Eukaryota > Fungi > Ascomycota > Pichiomycetes > Pichiales > Pichiaceae > Ogataea > Ogataea degrootiae. The sequence goes on from JAHDIT010000124.1 coordinate 2,020, forward strand.
TAGATTTATGATCAGACCCTTTAACCACTTTGAAGGGGTCTCACATCCCTATGATTCATTTCTTTGCTTTAATAAGGAATCAAGATTTCTTATATACTGTGCCTAATTCCATAATTTTTGGAACATAAATTATAAGTCATATTCCAGGTCCTGGAAAGACAAAAAGGGGATAAGAAAATGATCCAAATTTGTTTCATAAAGAGATAATACGCCACTTGTGGATGTGTCTTATATGTGGCTTATGGGATAAACATTTCGTGGCGGTGGCAGAATTCTGTTAACTATCCGAGAGTGCACAGCTTTATACAGGTTAGACCTGATTGTCCTTACTTGTGGTAGATTGTTAGATCAAGAAGGGTTGCTTAAGATGATTATGACCTCGAATCATATCAATTGCGAGAAATAGATTTTGAGCTGTGTTCATCTGACCTCTTTCACAATCAAAACATTCCAGCAGTATGTCGTTATCCACCTGGAGACAATTTCCATTCTTTGACTGTGTACCAATTAGAGACCCTAACTATGGTTCCAAAGATGCGTTGTACTCAGATTCTACAATAAGTTCCATATGTTCAACCCCTGAATACCTTGTAATTGCAACAAGTCAATCTATTATTAAGCTCATTGACAAGAGTTTCCAACTTGTATTTGAATTCGATGCTTATGAATTAGGTTGGAGCATAACGAAGCTAAAATATATCAACCTTGGAAACAACGAAGGTTATCTATGTTCAATTGCAGAAAGACAAGGGCAGCCACTGTCATTCAAACTATGGAATTTGAAAAATGTAATGACTTCAAAAAAATTTGACTTCAACACAGATTTTCATACAATGTGTCAAGTGGTCAACGGCTCAAACAACTACCCCCTAACTTGTTTTGGATCGTCTTTAGACTTCTCTACTTTTGCATTCGGGTTTGCCAATGGTTCTGTGATTCTTGTCAGGGGAGATTTACTTCACGATAAAGGTACCAGGCAGAGAGTTGTTTATGAAAGTAAGGAACCAATAACAGGCGTGCATTTCAAAGATGGTTCATTATTGTACGTCTCCACAGTGTCTAAGATATTAACAATTCCAACGACAGGAAGAAACCAAGGAAGACCGGATAGAATACTAGATGATAAAGCTGGAGTTGACATTGAGTGTAGTGACATTGTACAGGATAGTAAGAAAAGTTTGGTTGTTGCTAAAGAAGAATCTCTTCAATTCTATAACTCAAGAGGAAGTTCACATAGTTTGATCCTAAATATTCCTAAGAAGAAGTTACATGTTTACAAGGACAGGTATATTCTTATTGTCTCTAGTGTTGACTCTAACTTGACATCCTCCTCTACTGTTATGACTAATAAATTGATAATCGTGGATATAGCCAACAAGTTCATCTCATTCAACCAATCAATCTCAAGCTCGGTGATGGGAATATTTGAAATGTGGGATGATTTGTATGTGTTAACCTCTGATGGTTTACTTTACAAATTACACGAAAAAACAATGAAAGAAAAGCTAGATATAGTGGTTCAAAGAGAGCTATTTCCAATTGCAATCAGGTTAGCTGAATCTTACATCAATGAAAGTAAATTATCTTCAGTTGCAGGAGGAAATATTACCATCACAGCAGAAAACGAGGACCAAATGATATCCTCAAAAGGCGATGATTTGCAAGAAGAGCAGATATTGCTGATCAAGAAGCAATATGGTGACTATCTATATAATAAGGGCGAATTTGAAGATGCTATCAAGCAGTATATTGACTGTGTTGAATTAGGTAAGACCAGTGAAATTATACAAAAGTACAAAGATAGTTCCAAGATCCCATTGTTGACCACATATCTTGAAAAACTAATTGATTTGAAAAGATCAAATGAAGATCATGTTACATTGTTATTATGTTCGTACTGTAAATTGAAACAACCTGAAAGCATTTTGAACTTTATAGAAGATATTGAAATCGATGAGGATTTCGAGATTGTTTCTCCATTCAAGAAATTTAACTTAGAAACTGTTATTAATTTGTGTAGAGATAGTGGATACTTCAAACTTGCTTCAATGATTGCAAAGAAATTTAACAGACCCTCAATTGTGGTTGATATTCAACTCTCTGATTTAAAAAGTCCAACTTTGACCATGAAATACATTAAAACATTGACCATTGATGAACTGTTAAGAGTGCTTATCGATAATGTTGAAACTCTGTTGCATGAATTGCCAAATGAATCCACTCAATTATTAATTGAAGTCTTCACCGGTAAATTCAAACCTGAACAGCCATTTAATATGGATTCAATGACTCAAGTAACTCCTGCTCCTAATGGCAAAGAGTCTGAAACCGATTATCCGATTTTAACATCTTACCGTCAATTTGTTTCGTTTATGAACCTCACTGAAGAGGAAGAATCAGTCACTGAACCAACTTATTTGCCACCAAGACCTCGAATCGTATTCCATTCGTTTGCGAACAATCCACGTGAGTTTGTTATTTTCTTGGAGGCTTGTATTGAAAGTTATGATAAGTTCGGTGGTAACGAAAAGGACAAAAAGGACATTATGATTACATTATACGAAATGTACCTAACTTTATCAAACGAAGGTGACGATGAGAAGAATAGACAGGAATGGCAAGATAAAGCTAAATCTTTGTTATACAACATTCAAAAAAACTGGAATCTAGAAGACCAAACTAATCTACTTTTATTGTCAAGCTTGGGCGATTTCAACGAAGGTGAGATATTAATCAGGGAGTCAGCCGATGATTCTTCTGAAGGTTTCGAAATGGATATGTTCAGATCGGCCATACTGGCGAAAAACTATGATAAGTCTTTGGAAATCATGAATAAGTACGGTGATAAAGAACCTGAACTATACAAGCTGGCACTATCAACGTATACGCAGACTGACCAAATGTACGAACTCATTGGGGAACATGAGATCATGAAAATAATAGCCAAGATAGAATCATTGAAACTATTGACGCCGTTGGAACTAATCAAACAACTCTCATTGACAAATTTCATCAAATTGGGACTGATTAAAAACTACTTAATCTCCCACATACGGAAACAAAAACAAGAAATAATAAACAATGAAAAACTAATTTCATCCTACAAAGCTGAATCAGCAAACTTATCTGATTCGCTGTCAAAGTTGAAAACCGACTTCCAGGTGATAAACCAATCAAGATGCTCTTCATGCCAACAGCCTCTAGAATTCCCTCTCGTGCACTTCAAATGCTCCCATTCCTACCATGAGCAGTGCCTCACCGTTGAATCTAACCAGAACCCGAGTACGATTCCACATTCTAACCGGTCTGTTAATTCAGATATCAATGGGTCAAATTCAATGGCGGTGAGTTGTCCGAAATGTATAGGTGAGTTGGATGCTTTAGGCGTTCTCAAAAAACAGCACGAGGAGATTGGGGAACGTAACGATTTGTTCAAGGCTAGTTTACAAGATAACAGTGATCGGTTTAAAGTGATGATGGGATTCTTTGGAAGAGGTGCTATGGAACAATCCAAGAAAATCCTCCAGTGATTCGGTAGTTGATCCTATTATATACTTGTTGTATTTCGCTATTTAAAAGTACATAGGAAATTGTAAATATACTTTAGCTTTGTGTTTGTCTTTGAAAACTTTTGCAAAAATACATTTTATTAAATTAGAAATAAATACATTATACAAGGATAGATAATCGGAACATACGTATATACATATATATAGTATACAAGTATTATTAAACATCAAGCGGTAAAGGCACCTACACCCACAAAAAGCAGGGAAAGAAGAAGGAATGTAATGTATACAAGAACAAAATCACTTCTCGCTATCAATAGCTTTGTTGCATTTGGTTAGGATCTCTTTCGTAGTCAGATCACAAGGACTCTTACTGAATTCAGCGACTTCAAACAGTTCCCAAAGGTCACTAGGGATTATACTAAACTCATCATGTGACTCAATCAAAGTATTGATTACTTCAATTGCCAAAAAATGGTTTTCTCCTTGAGGAACTAACTCGGAAGAGCTGGCATGGATATCCTTTGCGTTTGTCTTTGGTTTAGGCTTCGAATATAGGATGTTTGGTGTTAACACCGTTGCGAGGTTATGAATATCCATCTTGGAGCCAGTTTCTTCATCAATGTGACAAAATGACGAAACCCAATTGAAGAATGAAAGAAGCACTTCCGTTAGATCCCTGTGAACTTTAGGCATCATGCAGTAAGCAAGTTTCAAAATACGATCTTTCTTTTTCAAATCATCACCGAATTTTTGCGATAGAATGAACAAATCGTATAATTTGAAAGTTAAAAGTGGGTCAGGCATTTCTCTAGCAAACTTTTTCATTAATGCAGCAAGCTGAATTGGAGTTTCTTTTGAAAAATCAGGTACTCTGTTTGGATATTTATCAACTTCTTCACATAGTTGTTTCAATTTTCTAATGTTACCATTGATACGGAAAACGCCTTCAACTGATAGGTCCATGTTATGCATCACGTTGATTAATTCATCAACCAACATCGGAATTCTTAATTTTTCAGGTCCGATACCAAGATCACTATCGACACCAAATTTGGCCGATAATTCTTCTAGAGGAGCACCAAACACAGAGTTGATGTTTTGTGAGCTTTTCTTGGTACTACCACTTCCTCCGCCGGTCATCTTTTCCCAGAATGTCGGTGCCTTTCTGATATTGATGAAAGAGATGCAGTCTTCCAAACTTAAAGTATCATTCATCAATCTATGTAACGAGAATGCAGCAATATGGCGCATAAATTCGTGATCAGATTTTGATAGCTCTGAATAACGAATAACAGTCCCCTTTGAAGCTGCTTTGGAACTAACAATAGAATTATCGGTTGATGAGCGGTTTCTAGAATGTGGTTGTTGTTTTTCTGTCTTCTCTTGAGGCAGTGGTGGATAAGACTCTTTGGAAGGAGGGCCGTTGAGTTTTGTTAATGACTGTTGACGTTGTAATGGTTTTTGGAGTAATTGTTGTTGATATTGTTGCTGATTTGGCTGATTATATTGGGACTGTTGTCCCTGGGCCCGTTGCTGATCAAACTGTCCTGAGTTATGTTGCTGTCTTATTTGTAGTTTGTTGTTTCCAGGAATGGTCGTTGGTGGAATTCTTCCACCATCCATTCTATTATGTTGCTGAGGTAGAGGAGGTAGAGGTTGTTGTTCATGATGCTGAGATTCCAGAGTCTTTGATCTAACTGGTTTTGGCGCTGGGATCGTGGATGAACTTGATGTATAAGTACGTTTTTGAAACTTGAAAGCATTTGGACGGTGTTCTCTAGCTTGTTCAGATGAAACAATTCTTGGAATATCATCCAATGTTAAACCTTTTTCATTCTTCAACAGTGTTGAAGTAGCATCAAGGTTGGCATTTTGCGGTTTGGACTTCATAGGGACATCTTCAATTCTTAATCTCTTGGAACCTTTACGTCCCAATGATTTTTCTTTCTTCAAAAATTTGGTGGCATTCATAATAGAGGTAGAGCTATTGGAAGTTGTTGGTCTAGAGCCATATACAGTCACCTCTTCCGTTCCTGCAGTTGATGCTTGTGGTGCCTCCAGTATCACAGAATGTCTAGCTTCGTTGGAAGCCGTTCCAACTTTTTGATTTTGTCTCAAGGAACGCATACGTGTAATATCTGTAACTTGTTTATTGTATTGGTAGTCAGAAAGCGACGTTGCTGCCATAGCAGCCGTTAACGTTTTCTGATCCGAACTACCAGACGATGCTGATTTTTTTGACTGTTGAGTGAGTTTTCCTCTGTTTTGCATAGCATATTTAGATCTAACCAACGCAATCTTCAGTAAATAAATGAGTTGCAAATACTTTGACACTTTCTTAAAACCAGTTTGCGCATCAACATCATCGGAAGAGCAACTGGCACATAAAGTTTTATTGGTGGTTGTATTAAAAGAAAGTTCATTGAGATTGGAATTCGATAAGCTTTTCGAACAACTCGAACAAGACAAGCATTGAACGTGCCATCTTTTTTCATTAAATTGTATACAAGCTTCTTCGATACTTTGTTCACACTTAAAACATAGATCTTTTGCATTCTGAGGGATACTAAGAACCGGGAACACATCATCTGGAATTGAGTCATGGCAAGCTATTTCTCTGAGATACTTATCAGTTGCTGTCGTCGATTTAGACATCTTATTGTATTCTAAAGCATGAATCAATGCACCTCTTGAAATCAACTTGATGTAGTGTGCTAATGTGGAAATCAAGGATAACAACTGTTGTGAAAAATTGGAGGATGACATTTGAGCCTTATCAGAATCTCTTAAAAATGTTAAGTATGACATGATTTTAGAAGACATACTTCTTGGTTCTTTTTGCATTGGTGATAGCTTGTGGTTTGTTGAGTAATCCAATTGAATTCTCGATGCAACAGCATAGTCTTGCAAGACATCGATACCTTTGAAAAGACACTCCAATTTCATAACTAGTTTTCCTGTGATTAATAGGCCATTCAATTGGTTACCAGTTGATGCCGAATGAAGCATATCAGAGATGCAGGAGGCACAACCTTCTTCAAATTCCGATAAAGTAAGCCAAATTGTCATGGTCATTCTTTCCAGTTTCTTCTCAAGATCAAACAATTGTTTGGGCGTTACACTTTCATCGTTCAGCTTATCATTTTCAATTAGTTTTAAATTAATGTTATTCATACCTATGCACTCCACTGTAACGGACACACCCCAAAATTTATGAACCATGAAACATTCCGGGTGCCATTGCTGTTCTCTACCACCTCTATACATTTCAACGTATTGTTTCAAAATTGCGGACTTACAAGCTTCGCAGTGAGAAGCATAGAGTCTTGAATAATGGTAATGGCAATAGATTTTATCTTGATGTTCGTAATAATCTTCTGAATCAAACACCTTGTGGCAGATTTCGCAGTAGAAATGTTCAGGGTGATATTTCCTTCCAACCGCTGTAATATACGAACCCCTTATAGCTTTGTCACAGGTTGTACATATGAGGTCTATCCTTTTGAAGTAATCATATTCACATAATGGGGCTTGTATCTTTTCACCGTTGACCTCAATATCAGCGGCAAAAAATTTACTTGAGCATTGGTTCCCACAATCATGGCATCTGAAACAATCAATATGATAAGTATGGTCCATTGCTCTAACTAGTGTTCCAATAATAGTTTTATTACATTTATGACATATTTTAGCAGGTTTTTTGGTGATTATTTTTTGCTCTGATTTCTCAGGTTCTATATCTCCCAGTCTTGATATATCAGGGACACTACTGCTTCTCGATTGTTGGGCAGATGAAGTTGGTGTTAGTGAATAAGGAGAATGGGGACGAGGAGGATTTGAAACTGATCCGTTCATAGATCGAGGCGCTACAGGTGGTATATATTTTTGCCATTCTGAGCTATAGCTATTGCCTGCTGAGTTGTTGGTGGTTCTTGAGGATGGAGTGTGGTTTCTAGAATCCGATAGACTATAGTTGGAAGTATTTCCATCAACAAATGGGTTGTTTGAACTTAGTTGTTTTATTTGTTGATTCCCATTTTGTCGAGTAGATGCAACAGAGTGGCTTCTGCTGTTTGACTGTTGCATGGTTATTTAATAGTAAAGCGGATTTGAAGAGATCTTGGGAGGGGGTATATGTGTAAGTGGTGATGGTTTGTAACGAGAATGTGAAAGTATTTTAAAATAAAGAATGTCGGTAGTTTGGATATAGTTGAATTAGATTCTGAATCAGTTGGTAGTATTCGTATCTTCTTAATGACAATGGCGAATCAAGTGTATATATATAAATTATAGAGGAGTCTTATTTGAATATGACTTTAAAATGAGTGACTGATTGATATATATAAACTTGGACCAAGCTGTGCTTTTATTTGTATTGAAGTAGCGTGTTTTGTTCGGGTTTTTTCAAATTGAACTAGACAAACAATTCTTGAATGTATATTAGATGGGAATATGACGGATATGAAAGGTTAAAAGAGTGAAATGAGTGTGTGTAGATGATGTGATTATACCATTTGCAAGACAAGACGTGTACACACGTATAAAGATCAGACTGAATCGGTGGAGGAGATTTTGTTTTGTTTGTTTTGTTTTTTTTGTTTTGGTTTACAGATTTTGGATTTTGGATTTTGTGCAAGCTGTGGGAGCGCACCCGGAAGGGCAGCGGCACCAGGGACTGGCTACCGGGCCCTAAATCTTGTCTCGCCGGGGGAAGAGATTTTAAAGGGCACTACGTCATGCAGGTGATGGGAGGATCGTTTCGCCGCTTGGTGAGTAGTAAAGAGGTGGCTGGAACTCAGGTGATCTGACCTGATTTCCTAATACAAACATCTTACAGATCTCGTCGTATTGAACTGAATCCGTCTATCTATCTGTATGATATGATACGATAAGATATCAACGTGGGTCAGCACGGTTATATATACGTGATACTTGTTTAAGACATATGGCGTCACTACTACCAAACGCCATAAAGAGAGTCAACTAATATTAACCAATTCAGCCAAACAAACAGCATTTAAATGAATATTGGTAAACAATGAACTTGATGCGAGGTTGATAAACAGGATCGACACATTCTGTGGTAGAAAGCAGACAATTTGATAAGGTATTTTTAGTAAAAATTTAGATCTGAATCAATTCCTCAAAAATAAAACACCGTTTGAGTCGGTGATAATACTAAACTATACTATAATGCGTATTCCACTCGCAAATAAGTGCATAAGTCACTGTTATTGTTTTTCACCTTACTTACCCTTGACTGAAAAAATCTTATATGACGTAAAGTTGTTAGATAGATTCCAACTTTGATTCAACAAGTAGCACGGAAAGCCCGAATGGAAAATTGGTATTTAAACAATGGGACAAATCCAACTGAGTTAGCTCCCATCATGCACAAATTTCTGCGCTAACACTCATCGTGCGGCGCTGTGTTTGAGGGCGATGCAGTTCTGTTGTGAGGAGGTCTAAGGTGTATGGTTTTAGGTGTGTATCAACAAGGCTGTGCTGGTGTTTGGTACTTGTTTTTAAGTCGGCGTCTCTATTCTTGCGTCGATAACTGTTGGGCGTGATTACTTTCCTAAATAGGCAGGATTTTCCTTTTCTTGATCAACTTCAAGAAGTTAAGAATGATAACATGAATATTGTTAGTATAGCCTTTGGCGTTACAAATAAAAATCCATGATTTCTTCATCAAACGGTTAGTAGAATTATCTCGGTGCTAGTTCTCAAACCCTGTACCGTGGGAAAGAAGAGATTAAAGCAGCGCTGACCATTTACCGGCGTGGTATTTGATGTCTGGTTCAATTTACTAAGCAAGGAGCACTTTCCTTAGATCACTGTAGGAACCACGTGAACTCTACTAAACTGTAATCAAGTGTCTATGATACGAGATAAATACTTGTAATGCCCAGTTATATCCTTGTGATAGTAATTAGCGTTCCTGTAGGTTCTCCTGCCGTGGTGATATGATTAGCCGATTGATTGATTCAGGCAACCAACCCGTATCTTGAAAATACACGCCGCATCCCCCAGCAATTTAATCTGATTGCATGGAATCCCCGATCTGTAGAAATAGAAAACTTGATTAAATTCATTCGTCTTCTAATAGATAAATAAATCTTTATCCTACTATACAAAGAACATGATCGTTTTGCTGCATTGGAAAAACAATTGTTCTCTACATCTTTGTTTTTTTTTTGTTTTTGTCTCATTCTGTTGTGTGAAGTTGTTTAATCAACTATCCAAACTTGGCTATAAATCATCTTCGTATTGGCGTTCCAAATCAATATTTGATATTTGATTCACGGTAGAGGTTATATTCATTGTGTTGGTGTTTTTTTTTTGTATATTCAGATATATATCAAGCTGAAAAGAAAAACCAGAATGTCATCGAAAGCTAATGATCAACCACTTATTGCTGATATCGCCAGTGGACCTCGAAAGAAGAGAAAGTACTCTCGTAATGGTTGTAAAGAGTGCAAAAGAAGAAAACTAAAGTGTGATGAAAGTAAACCAAAATGTTGGAATTGCGCACATCTAAGCAAAGATTGTACATATGAAAGGAAAATCAAATTCACAAATTCCAGAAGTTTTACCATTGAACTTAATACCAGCTCAATGAACAATAAATTAATTGACTTGAATACCAAAGAAAAGCTGGCAAAAAAGAAAGAATTATCTATAAGTTCCAATGCATCTGTTCCGACTGCTCTGGTTTCTTCACCATCGGTAACGATATCTTCAGAAAATGTATTCACAAATCAAGCACTAATGATCGTTCAAAATCCTCCAACACCGTTACTCGGTATCCTCGACATACCTTTTGATCCAAACATACCAGCTATTTCTTCTAGTAGCTCACCTGCATTACCTATTATCCATGAGCAATCAGAAGCTGAAAATCAAATGCGCAAGCAAACTTTATTTAATGAGGCATCAACCTTAGCAACTACTGATAAACAACAGTCAATTGAATTGGATAATACGTTGTTCACAGGAGCTAGTAACTTGATTTCAGATTTGAATGACTTAATTCAAACCTTTGGTACAGACTTTGATTCCCAGCTAGACTTTCTTCCATATAATGTACAGTTTGGAAATCTGCGTTCAGGGCAGCTGCCACAACAACAGCAATCTCAACAGTACAATCTACAGTATCAGCGTTCTCAACTTCCTAGACAGCAACCAAATTTTACTATGCAGCAGAACATGAATAATGGTAATGTTTTCCAACCACAGTTTCAAAATGGCCAACAACAGCAACTGCAGCCTCACTTCCAACAAGGAAATTCTGGTTCAGTGTTTGGAGGTATATCACCAACAGACTACTCTGTTCATTCGAATGAAACACCTCCACTGGATGAAGATGTCCGCTCTTCAAATGAAGATTATATAAAGAGATTAGTTAAATCATTAAAGACTGACTTTTCCCCAAGTCCAGGAGGGATTATTACAGAACCTACTGCCAGTCAACATCCTGGAGGTTCATACAATCTTCAACGATCATCAAGTAACACTATTAATACTTTTAACAACCCAAAAGGGTTATCCTCATTCAGTATGACTAAAAGTCATACGTTTAGCGGAAATCCTTCTGAAGTTGCACCTATTTATCAAGAAATGGAAGCTCCCGCTAATCCTAGAGAAAAGGACAATGACGCTGAACCTACACAACTTGCATTCCCACCTCCACCTCCTGATATTTTAATGTCGGACTCTAAAGAAAAGTTTGAATATTTATATACTTTAAACAAATCTATTTCTCAACAGGATTTAGCAGATTTGGCAACTTTTTTCCAGTGGCCTGTTTCGTCTTCTCATATGGGATATATGAAGATATTTATTACAAAGATCCATATGAACGTTTTACCATTCACGACTAGTTTCCTTCATAATTCATTCATCAAATGTTTCTTACTTCAAGCAAAGAGTTCTCCACATCTCTTGTTTGCACTGTTGTCGATCTCAGCACGTTACGAAAGTTATCAAATGAGTAGACTTCAAGATAAAGACGAATCAGTAAAGAAGAAAATCAAATATCATAATAAAATGCGCTCCTACTACCTTTCATCATGTTTGAAATCCCTAGATGCAATTCTGCATTCAAGACCAAGGATCCTCGATAACATTGAATCATTACTATTAACTATCTTGATCCTTGCTTCGGATTACGCAGCTTCGACAGGTTCTCAGTGGCGTGCCCATTTAAGAGGTGCTAAAGACTTGTTGATCAAGTACTGCACCTTCAAACCAACTTCATTAGCACTTGCCATGATTTGGATTTGGTTCTATTCAATGGAGACGTTAGCTGGTTTAACTGCTCCAAGTGGGGGTAACATTCGTGAGTTTGATGAATTGATCAAGTTCTTAGATTTAGTGAAAAGTACTGGTCGTATTGGTCATACTTTAGAAACGTTCGGATTTTTAGAAGATGGATACTACGATGATGATGATGGTAATGTTTCATCGAGTGAGGCTCCACGTTCTAAACAATTGGAAGATTGGGAACATAATAGTGGCGAGCCAACTAAAAATATCACTATTCACTGTACTTTCAACCTATACTTAGGTTACAACGATGACGTTATGGATGTTTTGAGGGAGATTGTTTTAGTTTTAGAAGCTACAAGATGGTATCAAAACAAAGAAAAAGCCAATGCAGATGATCCTTCAGCCACTTCAATAACGGGTGATCAGCAGTGGTTGATCAAGATATTAAACGATAGAGTACAAATTAGAAACACACAAATAATGAAAATATCAAGCATGATTGAAAAAGCACGTTCTTTCAAAATCATGAACAATTTGCCACCGTACAACATCCCAACTGATTCATTGTACCACCCGTTGAATTTGAAAGGTTACCACTATAACAATCCAAAAGGCTCTCATATCGTCATGTCTAATTACATCCACAACACGAACCCGCAAACTCGTAGTTCCAACGATTTTGAAAATTGGTATTCGTGGGCTGATCTTTCACAACAGTTATATTCCGATGCATCGTTATTGAAATTATTAACTGCCAAGTATTGTTACGGAGTTAATGGGTTGCCAATTGATAATGGAATGATTCAAGACGTTGTTGATCGGATGATTTTAGGATTGAGTTCATTAATTCAATTCAATGCTGATATCAGTGAATCTGATTTGAAAGAACTGGACGATTATTATAACAAAACTGATGAAGAAGTTGCCTTGGAGAGGGAGGAGAAGGATGACGATAACGATGATTCTGAAAACGATATAGGTGCTGTTGTTGATGCTAACGATAGTGAATCTCCAAATAGCAAAGCCAATGACAATGATGGTGATGGTGATGATAATGATATAGAGATCGATAACAATGAAGCCAGTGACGACAAAGAAGATGTTACACGAGCTGCAAACGGGGGTTCAAAAATTGATGACAGAGATTCTGATCATCATAACGATGCCGAGGCAGCAGTGAACAAAAAGGGTAACATTAGCATCCCTGAAGCATCAAACATTAACCACTTCAATAAAACATCAGCGAACACAAGCATCTCCACAATAAACTTTGATAAATATCTATTTTATCAATTTGATAATCGACTGGTCATGATTCAATGGCCGTTGCTTGTTTGTGGTTTGTGTTCTATCCAACCTCGACAGAAACTGATCATTGATTGTTGCTTTAACGCCTTAATGAACTTGGGTGTTGGGTCTGGTGAGATGTCCATGATGAAGCTGCAGCGTTTGTGGAATTTGGAAAAAGCGGAAGGGTTCGATTATGCCAGCTGTGACATTTATGGAGACGAAAACGATTCTGTTCCCTTCATGTAGTGTATTTGATAATTAGTTTATTTATTCCGTTCATTTCTTATTTTTGAGTTCCTTAGCATTAGTATATATTTGTTAAATTAAAGCGTGTTATAATATACAGAAGAGAGAAGATAAAAAAAAAGAGATATTTTACAAACTATATAGATACAAAGGGGAAGGAGAACTGGAGGTGCAAGAATCTTAATCAATGAGCTCGCCTTGTCTAGCTTGGTCCTTGTCGTTAATCCAGTACCGCTGTTCGTCCAAGTATTCAGAATATTCACTTTCTTTGTTCAATTTATCAATGATCAATTGTTCTTCATCGGTAGTCATATTTTGTAAATCTGGTGGGATCTCTTGCATGGCAACGGACGGGGCACCTCTTATGTATCTCAAACTTTCAAGTAGTTGATTCTTCAGATTTTCCAAGTATTTCTTGGTATTTTTGTTGTCTAATCTATCACCCAAATTTGGGTGTAGTGAGTAATCAGGTTGGAAAAAGTTCCTAAATGGTAGAACCTCTGGTAATTTTGAATTCAATTTTACGTTTGTCATAATACTAGTTTCATAACACCATAATCTACTCACATTTCTAGGTGTATAACCACCACCACCAACGACTAACATCGGAATACCAAAACTTTTAATAAATTTAACACATTCACCGTGGGCCTTGATGTTTAAATTAAAACAACCTAATCTATCACACCCCAAAGAGTCAGCACCACATTGTTGAACAATAGCAGTAGGCCTGAAATTCGCTATAACTGGTTCCATCACTGATTTAAACAGTCTAATGTATGATTCATCGTCGATACCATCTTGTAAAGGAACGTTCAAAGTGAAGTGTTTACCTTTACCTAACCCAGTTTCATCGTAATTACCAGTACCTGGGAAAAATTCTCCATTATACTTATGAAACGACACGGTCATAACTCTGTCTGTCAAATAAAACGCTTCTTGAACGCCGTCACCATGATGCAAATCTATATCAATATAAAGAACTCTTGGGTGAACTCTCAAAAGATCCAAAATCGACAAAACGATATCATTCACATAACAAAATCCACTTGGCTCGTGTTTCTTTGCATGATGTAATCCGCCTGACCAATTAACTGCTATATCACTCATTCCAGATATAAGTTTTCTAGAAGCATCTAACGAAGCACCAGCGTATATCTGACAGTAGTCGTACATACCATCAAACACCGGACAATCATCACCAATGTTAAACTGCTTTAAATATTGATTGAATTTAGTTGAGTTTTCAGGGGTTATTGTTTCTAAGAATTTCACATAGTCATCAGAGTGAAACTCTATCAGTTCTTCTCTTGTTGCTCTTCTTGGTTTATAAATATCCATTTTTTCGTACAGTTTGTAAGCTATCACAAGATGGTCGGTTAACATCAATCTGAATGGTTTCATTGGATGCCTCACACCGTAATGATACTGAGAGACATCAGGGTTGTAATGGTAAGAAACGTTTGGATTGTACCCTCCAGTTTCAAAAGCATTTACTATTGGTTCATAAAGTGGTGTTTCTTTGTTTGTCTTGTAGTCGTTTGAGATTGTTGAATCTTCATTTAGCCAACTGAAAGACATTCTGTTTCGAGAAATTATTTGTTGGCCTTGTGTTTATAAGAATATTCTATGTATTTAATTTCTGAGGTGCGTATCTCCCGTGGGTTGTCTTGTTGGGTATACAGTGATAATATTAAGAATAGTACAGTATTTGTGATGTATCTGATTGGTATGTGATTGATCATCAAAAAAGTGAAGTGATAAACAATTGAAAAGGTGCTGGTTTTATAAGATACAATCTCTAAAAAAAGTCGCTAAAAATTATGCGCCGTCGTCTTCTGTAAAAGAAAAGATTCTATTATTTATCGTCAGATACGATAACAATTATAAAGAAAGCATTGATAACAGCGTTTGACAGATAATATCAGCTATTGGTGTCTAATATTTATTACCACAATGTCTATTGGGTTCCCAGATAAACCTGTCACTGTCTCTTTACAAGAATTAATTGACTCAAGAGTCACAAATGAACAACTTTCACAAGCATTTGGAGAACACTCATTGGGAATCATAATAGTGAGGGATCTACCTGCAGAATTTTTGGAACTTAGGAAAAGAGTTTTGTTACAAGCTACATATTTAAGCAAACTTCCGCCTGCAACATTGAAATCTTTGGAATCGCCTGAAGGTTTCTACCTAACTGGTTGGTCATTGGGTAAAGAGAAACTTCAAAATGACAAACTGGATTTGCTGAAAGGCTCTTACTATATCAATTGTTCCTTTTATAAAGATTCATCTTTAGAAGGTCCTCCCGAACATGAATGTGTCAATTTTGAAAAATTCAAGGCTTATACTACTTGGAATTTGTGGCCAAAAGATGTTGAAATGAGAGAACTTAAAAATTTCCAAAACAACTGCAAAGCACTAATAAAGCTAATTATAGATGCTAGTTTGCAAGTGAGTAAAGCATGTGACAGGTACTGTTATAAAAATTTGAATAATTATAAACCAGGATATTTGGAATCCATTGTTAAGAACTCAACAACTTCTAAAGCTAGATTACTTCACTACTATCCATCAGAAGAAGAAGGGACCGCTGAGATTTCTGACTGGTGTGGAGAACACTGTGACCATTCTTGTTTAACTGGTTTGACATCAGCATTATTCCTAAAAGAAACTAGTGATTCGATCGAAATTTTGGACAAGAATCCAGATCCAAATGCTGGTTTGTATATTAAAAACAGGCATGGGGAGCACGTTAAAGTGAACATTCCCGTTGACTGTTTAGCTTTTCAGACGGGTTCTGCATTGGAACAAGTCTCATCCAACCAGTTTAGAGCTGTTTCACATTATGTTAAGGGTACTTCTATGCCTAACATCAGTCGAAACACGTTAGCTGTGTTTTTACAACCTTCTTTACACGATATGGTGAACAGTAAGGAAAACTTTGCAGAGTATGCTGATCGTATATTGAGCAGCAATCATTGAATCGTGGTAATTTTTCTTTGTCTATTTATTTATCTATTTATTCATTAATTGATTTACATGTATGTAAATCCGTTGATTCTAATAAAACCAGTTATTTATTTGTATACTTATTTGTTGTTTAGTTGGTAATCAATTGGTTAAACCGAGTTGGATGATTGAGGCTGTGCCAAGTGAGATTATCGTCCTGCATTCAATAATCGACGCGACTATTCAACACACTATTTCTTTGTCTGTTTGTTGGTGTAGAGATGTAACAACAAAAGAATACGAATATATGTTGTCGCACGACCATTGGAGAAAGGAAGGCAAAAGATACGTGAGACTGATTGATTGATTGATTGATTAATGTATATATGGGATATATACTGGTATACTGAGATACTGACAAGTTATTTTGTGGTCTTGAAATAGATCCCAATTAACCACTAGGTCAACCAAATATATTTACTCAATTATGTCAGGATCCGCAGGTTTTGATAGACACATCACAGTTTTCTCCCCTGAGGGAAGACTATACCAAGTCGAATACGCTTTCAAAGCAGTCAACACAACAAACATTACATGTCTAGGGATAGTTGGTGAAGATTCGTCAGTTGTTGTTTCTCAGAAGAAGATTTCTGATAAATTATTGGATCCATCTACAATCACTTATCTTTTCCAAATATCCTCATCTGTTGGTATGTTGGCCACTGGTTCAATTGCAGATGCTAGATCTTTATCAATGAGAGCCAGAGCTGAAACTGCTGAATTCAAATATAAATTCGGTTATGAAATGCCTGTCGATGCATTGGCTAAAAGAATGGCAAATATGGCACAATTGTATACTCAAAAAGCCTATATGAGACCACTGGGTGTCTCTTTAACTTTTATTGCCGTTGACGAAGAATTAGGCCCAAGTCTATTCAAGACTGATCCCGCTGGTTATTACTACAGTGCTAAAGCAGATTCCACCGGTGCTAAACAGCAAGAAGTGACGACTGCTTTAGAAAGAGCTTATAAGAAAAAGAAGAAGGATAGTGAACTTATCGTTAAAGGTGATTGGACTAAAGTTGTTGAATTTGCCATTGTTACTTTGAGTAATGCGTTAAGTACCGAATTCAGAAAGAATGATTTGGAGGTTGGTGTTGCTACAAAAGATGGCTTTAGAGCTCTGAGCCCTGATGAAATTGATGAAAGATTGGTTTCAATTGCTGAGCAAGATTGATAGATGTTGTATATACAATTTCCAAATTTTAAAGAGAAAATTTTCTATATATAACTTTTATATAGCTTCTTTATTATAAAGGATTTTTTATTTGTTACTGAAATTGTAATAAAACAGGCGGTAAAGGTATAACAATAAATATTTTTTACAAATGACATGATAACTATATAAATTTCTTTTTTTTTGTTTTCTTCTCCTATGATTACTAGCAAAATATCCAAAATAAATGCAACATGTATATCTGATAGCACTCTTTTTGTCCCCATAAAGCTAATATAAAAGGCAAAGATCTGCGGGGGTTTCAAGGAGAATAAATAACATCAATAGCCCACTTAATAAACACCAGGGATGAATAAATAAGGACATTCCTTTTCGTATCTAACCCAATCTTCACCATACTTCTTTCTACATTTTGCCAGATCTCTTTGAGTTCTATGAATCAAAACAACAAAGTAGAAACAAGGGAAGAACCAAGGGAAGAACGAATCAAATCCACAAATCAAACCCCATGAGAATGACTGCAACCAATCGGCAGTATAATGAAGCTTTCTAGCATATTTATACCAACCGTCAGTTAATAAAACGGAACCATTGGCACATTTCATGTACTTTGGATTTTCTAAAATTTGATATGGCAAGAATGGGAAAGATTTTCTAATGTGTGTATCACCAGCCATTATCTTTCTGAATGCATTTTTTTGACCGTTACAGGTATCAAAGAAATAGTAACAAACAAATAAGTGGATGAAGCAATAAGTATTGAATAGAGTTGACCATTGGTATTCTTCTGGCTTATGATAGTATAAGTACAAAGTACCGGTACAGTACGTATATGGAACACCAGCAATGTTCCAGAAAATCAACATGAAGCCAAACTTTTCATAAGCCATATCCCAAGTTGGAACAATCAATTCCTCACCTTTGGAACAAGCGTTGGCGTATAACCAATGGGCGGTTAATAAGAACCATGCTTGCGGTGAAACATGTCCGTAATCTTCAAATTGTTTCAAAACTAAACCATAACTCAGGAAGAATAGAGTATACCAAGGCAATCTGACTTCAAAGAACATTTTCAAATCAATGATACCAATTCTTGGATTCAATGGTGCACCCATGAACAAATCGTAAATGTGATTACCTGTCATTCTGTGGTAATCTTTGGAAACAAACAGAGTATACAAGTATAACCCAATAGAGAATGTAAAACCGTAAATGATAGCAGAACTCATAACTTTACCAAAATTGTCGATGACCCAATAAATCTTGAAAACCCCCAGGAAGTGACAAGCTGTAGAAATCGCAATGTTCACATAGAAAGTGAAATATGCATTGCAATAGTACGGTAATTGTTGGTTGTTTAAATGCTTTAATGGTTGACCTTTGGTCCAAATACCTGGCAGTGTAGCGTAAAAGATACCTTGAACAAGAATGAACAAACCAAATAGAAGGAAACAGGATAATGAAGGGATACCGTATTCCTTATAATATCCAAACATAGTAACAGTTATGAAATCTGACCAGGATTCACCATCTGCTGGCCAAGCCGGTTTACCACCGTAAAATTGTAATGAAATCCACATGTAATACATCAAAGCAGGGAAGCCAACCATCATACCAATGGCACCAGCAGGACCTCCAAATTCAAATTCAGGCTTTTCTTCTTCTCCTTGGTGCTGTTGTTGTGAACCAGCACTGGTTCCTGTTTGTCCTAACAGGGGTTCACTAGCTTGCTGTCGTTCTTCTCTTTGTTTCTTGGCCCCAGACATTGTACGCTTACTTGTTGACATTTGTTATCCGGGAAGTTACTCGGGAGAGAAAAATGAACAATAGAAGGTATAGGTTTGTATGTACGTGTTTTGTTTCGGTTCTTTCAGAATCAAAGAAGTACGAAGAATAAAGACTGAACACGCAGACTTAATTCAAAGGAAAAGTGTGGGAAAGGGTAAACAAGTGTGAAAGAGCAGCAGCAAATAAGAAGTAATATATAATCACAAGTGTATTGATTTGGAACAATATCCCAGCCCAGTTGGTGGATCATCTGAAGATGCGAGATCTCGTTCCTCTCGCAAAAGGTAAATAAAGAAATATTATATATGGTCGTATAGCGTGCATAAGGCTTTGGGTGCTAAACGAGCAGCCGCGGAGTGTGTTTAACTATCTATATATAAACTGCTAGGCATGAGCACGAAGGTGAATCAATTAACGGAATCTTTGTGGGTTGTGGATAAATCAAGAAGTTAAGGGTCTACTTTTATGGCCAGGAGTTGGGTAGTTGTGAATTAGAGTTCATTCAGAGGTGTGAATGTGGAGAGCTCACCACTGGGAGCACAGCCCGATAATTGTAGTTTTCTATCTAAGACTTAAAACAGGTATTTAAGAATCAGAATCAGTTAAGTTAAGTATATATATTGAATGATACTGGTATAAACATATAAGTAAGATAAAATGGGGGTGGGAGAAAAAACTTGCGTTATGACTTGGTAAAGGAGGCAAATCAAAAACTAAAATACAAAAAAAGAATAAAAACAGGCAATATAAGAACACAAAAAAAGAAAATATAACAAAGATATGAAAGGTATGCAAACAGTGTGTGGGAAAGAAAAGAAACAATAATGTAATAACAAATAGTAATATAAAAAAAAAAATAAAACACATATAGACGTTTAAAATACATTAGTAATAAACAAAGAAAACAAAACACAAAACTCAAATAATATAATTAAAATGTGGGGCTGGAGAGGTGAACAGGGAAAGTGAGCAAAGAGCAAACTACTTCATCAATCAAACATTCTTAGGAAATACTCTCGTGAACTTATTAAAAATACAAGTCAAGTCACAGGAAAACAAGTCAAAAATCCCTTAATAGTTAAAGTTATTCATCATGTTCATTGCTCTATTGTTGTTGTTGATGTTGCTGTTCACTGGGTTGTTGAGGTTGTTCACTGGTAAGCCATTGGAAGAATTTTGTTGTTGGTTATTCTGGCTTTGGGTTTGGTTTTGGGAACCAGATTGCTGTGTTGGTTGAGGCATTCCTGAAGAACCGGCAAAGACACCAGCAGATGCACCACCTCTACTAATCAACTTCGATAATATTCTTCTACCATGAGGAGTGTTTCTGACATCACCTAAATATGGTTTTAATAGTTCGCTCAATTCTTTAAAGCTAGCATCGTCAGCAACATCCAATGCTGTTTGTAAAACGTAATTACCGTAAGCATCGTGTAATAACAATTTCAAGTTAGTTGTTTCCTTTAATAATTGATTGATTAAAACAGGAGCCAAAGTTGGGATTCTTAATGATTTCTCAATAACGTTAGAACCAAATTTATGAGTCGATAGTTTAGTTAAACTTTCAGTCAATGAGCCAATAACATAATCTATAGCCCTCTTGGTATTTGGAATAGTGGTTGCTGAATTAGGATCATTCATAATTCTTAGCCTATTTTCTTCCATGCTCAAAACATATTGAACAACGTAGTTACCATAAGGGTCAACACTTAATTCAACACAGTTTTCACCGACTTTCAAACTTAAACGTTCACATTGCTGAGGAGTACCGTGATCAAAACATCTTTGTAAAACACAGCAACCATGTCTATGCTTTGCAATTTTAACGGAGTTTTCACAAGCAGCATCAAAGATGAAGTCACAAGAATCAGGTGGAAGTTTTTGTAAACATTTTTGAACAACATGGTTACCATTCAAATCCCTACTTAGCAAAACGACGTATGAAGACAACGAACTAATAATGATTTGAAATTCAGTTGGAGTGCTAATACATTCAACTAGTTTTTGCAGCGCTCTTGTACCGTGAGGATCTAATGCAATTCTGACAAATTGCGACGATGCATTGTGAACTAAAGTGGTTCTTTGTTCTTCATTAACTCTTTCCAAAAGCTTTTGAATTAAGTAGTTACCAAATGGATCAATCATTAGTTCGATAACATTCAATTGAATTTCATTAAAAATCTTAGTAGCAGCTTCAGAACCACCCAACTCTAATTGTCTTTGTAAAAATCTACAACCATGTTGGTCTTTACATAAAAAGTAGATTTCATTAACAAAGTCATTCAAAGACGCATTGATGAACTTGGAAGCATCTTCACCACGTCTCTTGTTTGATGAGTGCTTTCTGTGAATATTAGCAGTTGCATTCAAACCCAAGTTCGTACGGCCTTGACCACCGTTTGGAGAGGTTTGCTGACCTGGAATCATTGGAGGCTGTTGCTGTTGTTGTGCTGGTGGCTGTTGTTGTTGAGCTTGCTTTCCCATATTGTTATTGTTGAATCCGCTGAACGAATTTGATTTCATGAAACCAGAATTGGAACCAAATGGATTTGGTTGATTCATATTAATTGTTGGATAGTTCATGGCGTTCGCAGAACCCAGTGGGATTTGGTTTGACATACCGGGAACCATATGCATACCAGCAGTTGGAGGTGGTATTTGAAAGGCACCAAATCCATTGTTGAAGTTACCCATAGGAGGGTTAGCAAAGTGATTACCAGAACCGCTAGGGGCATTAGTTTCGGCAGTGGAACCGTTAGTGATACCCATGCCAATTGATCCACCGGCAACAGTAACAGATAACATTTCATTAGTTAATGCCGGATGTAAGGCTGAAATTGCAGTACTGTCAACGTTACTATCTGAAGACTGTTGTTGTTGCTGTTGTCCTTGTGATGGTGAAGGTTGGCTTGGTGATGCAACTGGATAAGTCAATCTTCTTGAAGTTTCACCCATTAAGGGAGGACCAAATGAAGCAGCAGACGATGAATCGACTTTGTTGTTTGGAGTTGAATTCAATAGAGCTGAACCAGTAGAAGCAGCAGATGTGCCGTCGTAAATTGAATTATCATCTTGTGGTTGCTTTTCACTCAAAGTGGATGAACTGTTTGTTTCTGGTAACATGAAAGGTCTGTTGTTGGCAAACCCTAAAGTTGTAGTTCTTCTAGCAGGAGGAGCACTTGAAGGAACTGCGACCTTAGTGGAACTGAAAGGGGTGCTGTGGTTTGTAGTGCTAGAAGCAAACTGAGAACCGCCAAACGAAGACATACTGGTACCAGCATTCGGAGTCAAAGAGAGGAATTGGTTGTGATTATTAGCAGAAGGATCAAATTGCATGTATTGCTGTTGCTGGTGTGGTGTGTTTGCTAAATCTGGCATGATTGATTGAGAAAAAGAACCCAAACCTGTAACACCAGAACTGGACCCATTGACCCAACTCGGAGTTCTTGGTTGGAAGCCAGAGGCAAAATCGGAAGTAGTAGTAGCAGTAGTAGCACCGGAAGCAGATGAAGAACCACCTTGCTGAGTTAACAGAACATTAGTATTCGAAGGTGGTGGAGGAGTGGAAGGGACGGTATGTTGAGCATGTTGGTTCAAAGGAGAGAACTGAGCAGAAAAAATTGACGAGGACCCTTTCCTTGAAGCGGTTGAAGCCTTAGTACCATGGGGTGCCATATCCAAGTTCAAACCTCCCAGCACTCCGTTAATATCATCCAAATCTGGAGTTGAAGCTCTGACAGAAGCTTTCAATTGAGACCCATTGTCATCACTCTTTGAGAACGACAAATCATTGGTTGGCGGAGTAGTCGTGGTTGTGACATCAGAATTAAGAATTGAATCTTCAACTGACGATAGTGTAGTTTGATCAGCCATATTTGAAGGTCTAGTTGATTTAAATTGAATCTATGGATAAATGATCTAAAATAATACAAAAAAGTGGAACAAAAGGAAGTAACTGAAAGTGGAAAAATGAAAGAGAAAAAAATTGATGAAACAAGATTGATATAAAATGATAAAATGAACTAGATGAATTTTTTTCTCTTGATTATTCAACTAAGACTATATTGAACTAGTGTACAGTTATAAATTTAATACAATATAGTGAACCTTCTAATTATGATTGGAAGAAGGCGTAAGATATGGTAATGAAAATACAGTATAAATTTCTAGAAGTATGCTGATGATCTGATCTGGTCTTGAAATATGGATTGATTTCAAAACGAATTTTGTAACCAAAATGACAATGATATGATAGTATACAATAGTAACGATGAAGGTCAATGCACAAAAGATGAATTTAAAGGGATCTGAAATGAAAAATGGAAGATTTACAAGAGTTGATATGGGGGAGAGTTTATAGATAATTTGGTTACAGGTAGAATTGATTCTTTGACTGAATGCCTACTACAGCTAACAAACTAACAGATTGCAATAGGAGCCATACATTATTCTCGAAGTGGCTTCACAAAAAAGAAACTGCTCAGATTTTGTACGTAGCCAGACAGAGACCCCTGGTAGAAGTCCTGGTGGAAGTCTCCGCAGAGTGGGAGGCAGGCGGGTCACGGTGTGGGAGTGGCAGGGAGTTTGGTAGGGCGGAGGGAAAAATTTTGCAGCGGGAAAGGTGAAATGTGCGTGCAAGGTCTAAGGAAGGATCCCGTTTGCGGAAACAGCCTGTAATTAATTAATATAATATGAACATGGTTGGGCTTGGTTGGGTTTTGGGCTGGTAATTGCTTGGATCAAACTGGATAGAAGAACGGTTGTGAAGGAAATGTGGAGCAGAGCTAACCAAGTCGAGGAATTGTTGTTATCTGTATCCTGGAACTTCTAGTCATCCTGTTGGATTGGATGTAGGATTCTAAGACAGCTGCTGGCTAAACATGCATTCTCTAAGCTAATCCTGTAGTTTGTAATGAATGATTGAAACTCATGTAAATCGAGACTACGTATACCGTATAATTATGAAGAGCCTTCACTTAAGCAAACAAGGCAGCAAGATAATAATAAAATTTTAAAATTTAACCGGAATCAGTAATAGCTGTCAATCAATCAGATTGTGACTGGTTTCAAAATCAAACTCCTGTAAAGTTACAAAATTCAGTTGTGGAGATGTATTCTCCTAATGATGACCACATGGAAAAATTAACAATCGCCGATTAAGGCATACAACCTTATTCATGATGTCTCCTTTGGTGGGCCTTGACGAGTTTGAGCCCTTGCGAAGGTGAGTCAGCCATGATGACCAATTACGAAGCAGCTCCAGCATATGAAACTAACAAGTAAAAAAAGTGATATTATTTGCTCTTCTATAGAAATTCATTATTGATAGCTTATCAGCAATTCAATAATGGGTAGGTTTACATATGTGTATATATTCCTTGTATGAATTTAGACTACCAATTTCCGATCCCTATATACACACAGAGATATATATTAATAAGCGAGCCCAAATTGTCTGGTGGACGGACTCCCAGCTGGTTTCATAAAAATGTGTATGGACGGACTACAAATGTAAATATATACGGTTTAGATATGTGGCATGGACCTACAAACAATAGGAATGGCAGATATGTGGACTCATATATATCTCTCCAATCAAAGTTTGCTGCATTACCATGGTTGAATGAATATGTTGGTAATGGGAAGATGAGATTTTGAACCTCTATTGGTTAAGGCACAATTTCATTTAATATTCAAAAAATCTAGTCGTTTGAACCACATGTATTCGTTTGAAAAAGTTGGCAGATTTTATAAGAAAATATAAGGCTAGTAAGTGTCTTCTAACACTGCCGTTTCAGATTATCGAAACTTGTTTCGGGAGGTTCATCCAACAGATCTAATAATAGATATATGCTGGAAAATTCTCACTTCCTAAGATTATTATCCTCTTCTCAAAAGCCTATATACAAGTAGATAGGTATTAAATCAAGCTATGTAATATACGCTATTAATCGGTACCACTCAATGAATTCAAAATATTAAATTCATTGATAATTTGCTAAGGGAATAAAGCAAAAAGGTTGTAAGAAAATAACAGTCGGCAATTTAGTATCAAAAAAAAGACAGCTACAGATTCTGAAAGAAAATTGTATATCTCTGGCAACCACTGATTAGTATTTTATAAAATTTACCAATTATATACTTCTGGTGTTTTACGTTTTAAGCATTGCAGCTGAAATCCAATTTTCAGACTATTCAGAGTGTCGATATTCTATGGCCGATACTACTTGATATTCTCCTTGAAACACAAATCTCTACCTAGACATTGTACTCTATTTCAAAGCGTTTAGCTTCAACTGGATCATATTTAATAAAGGACCATATGTTCTTTACAGACCAGTATATAAACCTAGAGCAGCTCTAACTAAACCTATCATAAGCTTCATACATATGAGACCCAGGACTTATCAATAGGTCTTTTTTGGCAAGTTCCGTTTATTCTATGTCAAGAGAGAAGTTTCATTTGGATTTAAAAAATAATTGATTTTCAAAAAAGGCTGTGTTACTTTTGAAAAGTAAACAAAAACCTTTAAAAAATTTCAAAAAAAATTGAAAAATTGGAATAAGGGAGAAAAAAGAATTTAGCAATGCAATCCGACTTTGATTTTCGTAAGCATAAATAATTTATTTTAAAAAACATATCACATCTACTCTTGCATCAAAAATTACAAAAATATGAGACAATAAAGGATGGAATCATAGTAAGTTTTTTGTGTTTCATCAAAAATTCAAATTTATTTCCCCGCAAAACTTTTTTTCTTAATTTTATTCCAACTTTGTAGATTTGCAACATAGACGCGACTCTACATTTCAGATCCCATCTGCAGCCGCGGTTAAATTAGCGGCTTTATGCAATCAATGACGTAATACAGTACAATTTCTATGTACCAGGATATAGACCCTTTATTATTACTTCTGGTTTTGTTAAGAGGTTAAGGCAATGAATCATCGGACGGTAGTTTCATCTAAAAGCCGTTTATACTCAATGTAAATTGAGATGTATTTTATTAAAGCAAAACAAAATATGCATATAGGGCAGTATATTATATAACCAGAAAAGAAAAAAGAGCGCTAAGAAGAAGGAATGGCGAAAAAGGCAAAAGCAAAATAGGACGATGTAAGATGTATATAAAAAAATCAAAAAACGTAAAAATATGTATATAATAGTTTATAATAGTGTATATATTGTATAGTTCTCTATAATCTGGTTTCTTTGTTGTCACCAAGCAGGATTCGAATGTATTCAACGATTCCACCGATTGAATCAAACTCATTAAATCCAAAACCTAAAACGTTGATAATTTCAGTGTCATGATCTAATTTATCAACCCATATTTTCCCAACTTGATCATCAAAACAGCTTTTGAAAACGACTTTAGTCTGTAAAATTTCTAAATTTTCAAGTATTTTTGGGAATTTTTCAAATGATCGATACAATAAATTCAGAGTATCAGAATCCCTTGGTCTTGAATAATAATCATTCACTTGCTTTGGACCGTTAAGTAAGATTAAATTACCATCTTCTAATAATGGTATCAATCTTGCAAATTGGTTTAAATTGGTTTTATGAATCATGGAATTTGTCAGTTGAGTGTTGTTCGCCAGTTTGACTAAAATTGATTGATTTCTAATTAATTTTAAGTCATTATTAATTAGAAAGTTAATGATTCTTTTGGAATTTGGTATGAAATTAATATAATCGTTCAGATGAGTCATTTGCGGAGGGGTTATAAAATGATTGAAATGCATTGGGCCCAAATTAACTAATTCTTGGTAAAGATTTGATATGAAACTTTTTGGGTTTAAAATCAGAGTTTCATTTTTCAGATTTAAACAGTTTGGTAAAACATCATTGTTCTCAAGCATCAAACCAATTAAATCTTGTTGCTTTTTATTTTCATAAAATTCAAAGTTGTCAATCAATTTAACTGTTTGGTCATCCGGATTCAAATAATTCAAAGTGTAATAAATATCGGTTAATTGCTTATTTGAGTTCAGATTATTCAACTCGATTAAATGAACCAGATCCTCATTGGCTATTAATTCATTGATATTGTTATTTGACAGAAGAATGACCTTTTTGTGGTAATTTGACATTAATAGTTTTGAAACTGATAATGACAAAACGTTTAAGCCTAGAACCACAACGGTAGCTTTATTTGTCTCTAATATAGCATGAGAATTGACACTACTGGCCATGTCGGGTTAATATTTATTTGGTTAGTCTGCGTGAGAGTTTATTCAGTCTTTCGGAGTCTTTTTGATGGATTAAACCATGTAGGCCGATCTAAATCGAATAGTTTACTGTTGTTGTTTGTTGCTGTTCTATTGGAAAAGGTCCCTCTTGAATAGGGTTTTATCAATAAATGTTTTTGTTTTGACTTGAAATAAGAGGGGTTTGTAGTCTTTGCTAGGTTTCAACTGGCTTTTTAGACTAGAAAGGGTTAAATTAAAGCAAGAGGAAGGAGGGGTGCTGTAGGTTAGGTTGAGAGAACAGAAACAGGAAAGAGAAAAGGGCAGCGGCAGGAGCTTGACAAAAATTTCATAAGCCCATCGGAGTTTGGATTGCTAGACAGGGTTGTTAGCACCTAAATGATCAAGCAGCTAGCCTGTTTTTCTTTCATCAGTGTGTGTCGACTGTCTCTTAAGAGTGAATAAAAGAGCTAGACGCTGTTACCTGAGACAGCGTGCTGCTTCGGAGTTTTGTTTTCTGGCCACTCACAGGACTCGTCTTATTACTTCCTTATTGGGTAGCACTTCGCGGCGACGACGGTGGGGGTATGTACAGATGATCGACGCAGAATTCAATGCCAAGCGACGATGTGCGTCGGTGCATCTTGCTTTAATGTTTGTTCTCTTCGGTTTTATATCAATGTATTGGTACTGGTGCCCTTATCCCAGCTCCGAATTACCCTATCAGCATGATTCGGTTAAATCTAATCAAAGTTGATAGTATTTGATTTTTAGCCAATGGTCCATATATACCAGTGACCTTTCCCTGTTCAAAGCAGTATGTATACCTTCAGGTCACATATCTCGAAATCCCTCTTCCTGTTTCTAACTCCGAAACCTTAATTACCATGTTGAGTGATAAGTAAGAAGTATGAAGGCGTATCATCGATTTGGCGGAGTCCAATTATATCAACTCTTCTGAGCTCTTTAGAGATAATGCTTATAGCAATTCTCAGAACTTGGTACGGCCACCTTTTATTCCACAATTCAGCAAATTTCAAGGAAGCAATCCCGTAAAGTACAATTCGAGTATTGAATTGAGCATTAAGTTTGAGACTATTCTGTGTCTGTATATACCGAAGGGTCTTGTGTGATTTAATTTAAGTACCAGTCAAAACGAAATCTAGGGGTCAGACACTTTTTAAATCTGTTCAAGAACGGGGTGTAGACTGAATGACCCTGAAACGAAACTGTATTTTATTCCCTCTTTGCTTCCTTACCTCGTTCTTCTCTGAGAAAGGCAGTTTTAGTACGGGCAGTGCATTTAAATCTAAAACCCGGGTATCTTCGTAAATGACACTCAGTTGTCTTGTGGGGTTTGAAATGAATCCTAAAAGCATAAACCACCCATTTAAAGAGACGCTTGATTTGCACTGCTTTAGGTTCTTGGATTTGGAAATAATGTGGAGAGGCTACCAGCTCTCTCTGTATTCAGTACACAACATATTTCTTGTGTGTACTTTGTAGTCTTCAATCCTTTAGGAGGTGTTGATTATGATTCTGTCTCGGTCTGTAGTACATCAGATAGGCTGTTGCTCAGGCCCCAGGTCCAGGTCCAAGAACAGGGCCAGTTCCCACCAGGTAACAGTCGCCACATAATTTATTCAGCCACTATGCACCCCGCAAACTTCTGTTTTCTGATGTGGCTGAATGCCAACCAGCGTCAGAGTCAGCCGCATGCCACGGCTGATGTTGCTGTTTGATGTTCCCATTATTAGGAAAGTATGGGGTTTTGTTTTTTGGCAGGATGATGGTCTCTCTATTTATTTTTTTGTTTATGTGTGGAGAAGAAGTCACTGAAGCTGAGATGGTTGTATATTTATACCACATCTTTGCCACTCCATACTTTGTCGATGTGTCAGTATTTTTAATCACTTTAGATCTACTTTTACTTTGGTTTTGACTTCTCCGAATACATCTACACCTAAAATAAACATCATCTTAATACCTTTATAATCAGTCTGCTTTTTTCGTTATCACTCTGCAAAATCTAAATTGTGGGGATTGATCAACTTCTATATCAGTTCCGAGTTAGATCAACCTTCTTATCATTGGTTCCCAACAAAGATAATATTTTTCATACGTATATCAATTGAAGTATTGATCACTCACCTGAACTTGTTACACTTAAATTTCAAAAACTAAGGTGATATATACTATGTCTTCAAAAGCTAGTATCTTAAGAGAGTCGAGCAATCCACTCAACAACATCAACCCTATAATATTCAGAGGTAGAAATCATATTGCCTGCATAAGATGCAAAAATCAGAAGATCAAATGTAGTGGGGATAAGCCGACTTGTGACAATTGTAAAGTTGCCAATAACGAGTGCATTTACCCTTTCAAAGATCGTAAGATTATCATCTTGGAAAGTCAACTCCAAAACTTACAAGAACGGGTCAGAACTTTGGAATCTTATATTAAAAATAATGAGTCCAATAATAACAACGGCAATAACGGTACCAATAATAATTATAATGATAGCAAAAACGAGTCATTAAGTCCACTGATTGATGATTTGGATGATAAAAAGTCATTTATCCCATTTCAATTTTATACGAGTAATGAGAAACTCGACAACGTTATCAATCTTTCATTCGGAGATTCAGAGCATCAAGACAAAAGTTTCCAGCCAGCAGCTTACAATAACAATAATATAAACAATATCAACAATGTCAATTCCATTAATTATTTTGTGTCGGATTTGTACTTTGATGATAACGATGAAATAATATTGAATTTTCCAAATAGGGAATATAGTGAACTGTTAGTTGATATGTGCCTATCAAATTTTCGTAATTCACATTATTTATACGATGAATTTGAGTTTTTATCGGATTTCAACAGAATTTATCAGTCTGGTGTTTCTTATTCTCCATCAAGTATATCAAAGATTTTAATGACCATGGCTATTGGTGAACAAATATTGTATTCGATGAAATCACACGAACTATCGCAAGAGAGCTTAAATTATGAGTTATCTAGTAAGCACAAGTTTTTGAATAAGACACCTGGTATGAAATATTTCTTGAATGCTGTTAAGTTGTTCCCTATTAATGTTGAACTGCCATCGTTATCAATGATTCAAACTGCACTACTTATCGGTTATTATAATCAATCTTTGAATAGAATAACAACGTCGTATATATGGTTTGGTGTGGCTACTAGATGGTCTTTGTCACTTAACCTACATTTGAAGCAACCTCATTTAACGTCCCAGGATATTGCTAAAAGAAAAAAAGTTTGGTGGACAGTTTTTGCATTGGATTCTTTTGCAACGTCAAGGATTAGATTACCTCAAACGGTTAAGTACAATGAAACACAAATTGATTTATTGAATGAAGATGACTTCAAAGAATGGGAGGGCTCAAAAGTTCTATCAATACAAGTATCATTGTTAAAATTTACTGATAAGATTATCAATTCAGTATATTACTTGAATTCAAGAAGTTTGTTTTCTAATGAAAAAAACGAAGATAACAATTGTTTACCACGTGATTTGATTAATAACACTTTCAACATGTTAAAAATACTTGAAGAAAACTTTGAACAGAATTTAGAAACAGAATTTCAACAGTTGATCAAAGAGTTGTATCAGAATAAGCTTTGTGCCTATCATAAATCGCTAGTTCATGTATATTTGAAATTCAATCAATATGTTATAACAACTTGTAGACCATTAACTTTGGCAATATTTAAAAAATTTATTAATCCAAATGAAGACAATGAAAAGATTCCATTTATTTTGAAAAAATGTATCAAATCTTCTATTGAAACCATTGATTTAATTTACCACTTAAAAAGTTTCAAAATGTTGATTACTTTTGATTACTGGCATACCCACTTCTTATTCAATTCTATTCTTATCTTATTGATTACTTTTAATGTTGAAGATAACATTCAGTATTTATATTTAGGGATTGACTTATTGAAATTTATGGCATCCTGTGGTAATCACATTTCAAAAGACTCGATGAACAAGCTTACTCAGCTTGTTAAGATTTTTAATGATTTTGGTATTGATATCAAAGTTGATCTGACGATGCCGGATATCGATCTTGGTTACCTTCCAGATGATTACGAAACTTACAGCGAGGATGGCAGTAATGGTTACGGTGACGAAAGTAACGATAATGGTAATCGAAGAAATGGCGGTCGTAATTCGGTGCAAATTCATTTACTTAATATTAATGGTAATATCCTTGATCAAAATTTTGGAAGCCAAATCGAACAGACCTCCTATCAATTACGACAGCAGCAGCAGCAATTACTACAGCAAAGTGAGCAGCAACAGCATGCTATGTTTACTAATCCAGATTTATCGGGTAATATGGTAAACTCATCCTTTAATGATCTTAACCCAATGACAACTGCAAACTTTTTCGATAACTTGTTAGCAAATCTACAAAATTGGGATTGTACTGGATTTTCAGCAGGTCTGCAAGATCCTAATTTTGTCCCTGTTCCAGTACCATCAACTACGAATACTTTACCGGCAAGAGATAGAACTGAAACACCGATGGCAATTTCAACTAGCAATGTCAGCAGTGTTAGTCAACATGCTAGATCATCATCAGCAGGCAACCATTCAACTACTCCGATTAGTAGAGAGAATGTGCACAGCAATGTGTTCAGTGGTGGGATACCTACTCCGGGTTCCATGCTCAGTAACAATAGCAGTATCATTCAGCAACAACAACAAGTTAACCAACATCAGAATCCGGGAACGGCGCCCCCTACTGACGACAGTGGGTATCAACCAGTGTTGAGGCTACAACAAGATCAACTGTTCTTCAATGGTTACCAACCAGGTGTGGATAGTACTCATAATAATGGAGTA
Source organism: Ogataea degrootiae (assembly GCA_019232045.1). Classification (NCBI taxonomy): domain Eukaryota; kingdom Fungi; phylum Ascomycota; class Pichiomycetes; order Pichiales; family Pichiaceae; genus Ogataea; species Ogataea degrootiae. Next base: position 34,391 of record JAHDIT010000124.1, read on the forward strand.
ACATCGATCTTTCAAAGCTAGGAGCATATACTATTCTTTTTGTATCTTTCTTTTTGTCTCTAACATGATTTTATTAATACGTCTTGATGATTTGATTAATTTTTATTCTTGTGTTTTTCTTTGTTATAATAATAATTTAGGCTTTCTTTTCTGTTTTTAGGTATTCGATTTTGGCGTTCATTACAGCTTTATTTTTTTATTTCGCATTCATTTTTATTCTGCAATTGCTTTACATTTCTTCTTGTCACTGTTTCCCCGTCTTCACTCACTTCGCCTTTCTTTTTTTCTTCTCTTCTTTTCACCTTTCCTCTTGTATGCTTTCATTCACTTGTTTCTTTGTCTAACTTTCTTTGTTTATGATTAATGAGATACTACTATACCATATTAAACTTGTCATTATGTATAGCGTAGAAAAGAGTTATTTATATCCTGTTATACTTATGCATTTGTGAAGCAATGGGTGAGATTTCGGTGCTTGACATACAAAACATTACTGCCCTTCATCAAGTCACGTGACTTGTGGCGACTGTCAGTTAAATCTCTGCGACTATCGACTGTAAAAGAGCTTAAGGTTGCGATTATCTAAGAGATATTATAATCTTTGAGGTGTTACCAACTGTTGGTGCTAGTTGCTAACAATCTCCACAACTCTATTTGGTTTTCGATTGCTAATTCTGGCATTACACAATACGAGGCAAGGATGCAAGGGAAGTCAGGATCCTCTTATTGATGTGTTGAATACATTTAAGGGGTGTGTACCCAGGCCCAGGCTTAAGAATCGTTTGAGGACGATGTGAAGACTATCAAACAGATACTTGTAGAGTCGTTATGATTTTGGGGAAAAAGAAGCCAGCGGAAGATGGGGTTCAATAATTAGTCTGGAAAACATATAAATTGGCAAATTAGGAAGTTTCTGGCGAGTGTTTACCTTGAAGCGCTATATTTCTCTGATCAGTACTGTATGATTTGTGTACATAAGAAAGAATTCTATTGGCGTCTTCAGTACTTTTGTTTTCTAGACATTTACATCAGTGATGTTCTTTAGGAACTTGTTAGAACATTCATTTTTCAGGACCATAATTACGAAATCACACGCTGAAAAATATCAACGCTTTTGAGAACTACCAAATTTAGGAATACTGATAGGTGACTAATGTACACTTGGATATCAAGTATCCCTTAAATTTTGGGACCAAGTTATAGGTATTCAGTAAGAGATCGGATTTTGAAAATGTCCAGCAAAGTTGGGTATGGTTTCCTGTCTGATTGTTTGACCGATTGTTGCTAATCATTGAAGCACTTACAATTACATTTGTTAATATGAGTGTTCACTTTTCTTCACCCCTTCGTAGCGTTCCTTGTGCTAACCAACCTCACCGTCAACTCCTGGGGTAAGAATGAAGACTGTAACCATTTGATCCGTAGTCAAAAACAAATTATAATTTGGTAGTTGAATAACAGGTTCTAGATTCTAGATCATTTGAACTACACCATGTATGTACATGTTCTCTTTACACAAAAAATTTTCAAACACCAATAAGCAGCCCGGGATCGCCCTTTGTAGCTGAAAACGGAAGAATAATTGCGTGCATGCAAACGTTCCGATTCTCGCACATCGATCTGTCTCCTGTTTCTTTTTCTCTCTGGTTGGTTACTTGATTAGTTACTACTTACTACTTGGTTAAGCTTGTTCATTGCTTTTTACTCGTAACAACTTAGCCACTATACAGCTGCTTAGAATTTACCATGGTTTCGATAATTCTCAACTAACGCATCGTTTGTTAAAAGCTTTAATCATAACATAAGCGATTTGTTCATTAAGGAGTAGCTTGTTTTTCTTTTTTCAAGATATTCACCTCCATGTTCTTAGCCAGTGGGGTTTAAGCTACATTACTTAGCTATCTTGAAAGTATAACATTCAAAAATCAAATATATCATATGCTGTTATAAAAATTAAAATTATTTTATGAAAATACTAGATAGAGTAAACTGTAAAAAAGAAACGGGAAAAACTTTTCAGTTAGAGTTTGTTCAGCAGCGATAGAAAAACGACTGGTATCGATCTACAAACAAGAACTACAATAGCATTCATATCCTCTCTATACCAATCTGGTAATATAACTAGCATTTAGGTTTTCAAAGGTGATCCAAAACTTGGCCTGTTCTGTATGTGAGACAGAGATCCATGAAAACGGCAGTGGCTCCCGTGTTCCTTTTTCACGGGGGGGAGTAAAAGAGCACGCTGCAGCACCTTCCAATTCATTGTACCCGGTCTCCCTGGTGATCAGGTCCCGCGATGTCATTGTGTACTATAATAAATCTTGGCTGGTAACACAGGAGGTCACTTGACTGAAAACTAAAAAATCTTTCTACTAGTGTTAGTTATAGGGAGATAGTAAGTTCTCTTGGACCTCTTCTAAGGATACACAGATAAACACAGCCACTAGTTCCAAAGGCTTAACTAGAAGAAAACTTGTCCCCCAATTTGTTCTCCTATCTTCAGCTACCTATTCAAGAAAGTTCCAATTTAAACTATATATCCTAACAACAATAACAGCCTCAAGTTAGTGATTGTACCGCTATATGTCATAGCTATTTACATCGAAAATACAGAAATCGAAAAGGGAGATACTCGTTAACAACATCGGTCTAGACTTATTAGTTTTTTCTAAACTCTTCGAAACGCACAAACTCTTAAGACATGCTTGCAGTTTAGAAAAACAAAGGCAGAACATCATTGATAGTTTCTTGTTAACAGCCCTAATAATAGTGTAACAGTGTATAAAGACAATGTTGTATCGCATCAAATATGCATTGTTCTCTAAGAAAAACCACTATTACCCTTGTGTTGATCTTGTTGGTATGCATGTGTTACGCGGGTCCCCGTATATTAGCGTCTCTGCGTCTATTCTAGGCCCACCGTTAAAAGAAAAAAGAAAAAAAAAGGAAAGCACCCAAATGTATAAAAAGGGATCGATGTCTGCCTCTTTATGTCTACAATTCAGGCAATAAAATATCTATCTATTTTTCTTTAACTAGTTATATCAAACAAGCTCAATACACTCATTTATATTATACTATATTATTTTATTTACAAATCCAACTAAAGTCATTCCTTTATACTACATACTAGTTGCTATTCCTATATTTTTTACATTCATTTTATTGCTCCTTACTGTTATAACTTACTCAAACAAACAAAAATGTCCTTTATCAAATCACTAATCTCATTCGGTGTTATTTCATTATTAGCTCAAGAATCAATTGCTTTGCCACTTTCTTCCAACCACAAGCATCATGATCATCAAAAGAGATCAAACACTTGTTCATTCCCAACTAACCAAGGTCTGGTTGCCGTCACTAGTGGTGGTAATGGAGGTTGGGCCCAAGATGCCGCTTGTCAATCTGGCTCATATTGTCAATACGCATGTCCTCCAGGTCAATTAATGGGTCAATGGAACCCAGCTGTTACTTCTTACACTTATCCAGGCTCCCAAGATGGTGGTTTATACTGTAACGACAACGGAGAATTAGAAAAACCAATTTCTGGTAGCTCTTACTGTTATGACGGTAAAGGTACCCTCCAAGTTAAAAACTCTGCTTCTAAAAACTCTGCTTTCTGTCAAACTGTTTTACCAGGTAACGAGGCTATGTTGATTCCAACCAACGTTGAGCCATCATCTACCGAAACCCTTGCAGTTCCAGGTACAGAATACTGGGCTTCCACTGCTGCCCATTACTACATCAACCCACCAGGTGTTTCCACCGATGAAGGTTGTCAATGGGGTTCCACTGCTAACCCATATGGTAACTGGTCACCATATGTTGCCGGTGCAAACATGGATGATAACGGTAACACTTTTGTCAAAATTGCATGGAATCCCATTTACTTTGAAGATTCATCTCCATTCAAGAATGAAAACCCAACTTTCGGTATCAAGATGTACTGTAATGATGACGGCAAGTGTAATGGTGATGCTTGTGAAATCAACCCAAGTACTGTTGGTTTGAATGCCGTCTCAGCTGGTGGTCAATCTAAGAGTGATGGTGCTGCTTGGTGTGTCCTGACTGCTACTGATAAAGCTGCAATTACAATTGAAGTCTTTGATTTGTAAACCTTTTTAAATTTTGTTATTATACCCCTCTTCCTATTTAGTAAGTTTTCATCTTTCTAACAGGAGTCCTTTTTACAGTTATACCCTTTTTTCTGACTGTTTCCTTTTAAATGTATTTATTAGTTTAGTGTTTTACTTATTATTTTTTCCTTAATTTATTTACGTTTCTGAATTATGCTTTTTTAGCTAAAACTTCATATTACAAAACTAAAGTAGAAAGGAAAAGAACAATGTAAAAACAAATACCACTTGGGGCAGATCTCAAGAAATCCATTAAGAATGGAAAAAACATTGGACGAGTCCGGAGTCGAACCGGAGACCTCTCGCATGCTAAGCGAGCGCGCTACCAACTACGCCACACGCCCAATTTATAACCTAAAAAATTCTCCATTATTTCTCACTATAAGTTTTGCTTCAAGGTAGAACCCTATTTTCTTGCCTGTTAAGAAGACGCATATGATTCTTTAAGACTGTCAGAACCTGTCAGAATGTCAGAATATCGGGGATTGGGAAAACATTATGAGCCATTTCCAGATCCCTACCTCTTTATGGTATGAAGCACTGAATCATAC
>JAHDIT010000125.1:0-38990 GCA_019232045.1 Ogataea degrootiae
GTCATTAACTTATTACATAATATATTACGCGATTTATGGTGCGAATAACAAAGTCTATGGTTTCCTGAACAATTCCCTGCCTGTAGGGAAATCTATGGTGTCCTTACTAATTCCCGATTATGTCATGAGATTATATAATTAGTTATATAATATGAAAATATTACAAATTTGCTCTGTCCGTAGGAAAGTCTGCTCTGTCTGTAGGCATTCCCCGCGATTTATGGTGCCTGTAGGGAAATCTATGGTGTCTGTAGGGTCTCCCCAAACTGCGTAATATCTTATGTAATAACGCAATGACATAATCAGTTATACAATATCATGACGTAATCAACTTTGTCCACCACCCCTTTACCACAAATTACCGCAGGAAACACGTCACTTTCTACTGCAACAACTACATTCTATCCTCCACTACTAGAAGAATATCTCTCTTTCTTATTGTTATCTAGTTCTTCATCTTGTATATTTACTTATATATCCTATTTATACCCTACAAGAAAGAATTGTATGGCCAATTTCTCCACAATTTGAGCACTTTGGTGGCGCTTTCTTCTTGGTGACCCTTTGATCTGGTGGGTTCCCTTGATATAATAAATATTAGTTTGCTTTTCTTGGTGGCGGTGGTGGAACTAGAGGATCAAGTATTGGCAGATACTCTGATAACTCATTTCCAAGACCTATCCTCCAAGATTGATGGATATCGCTTTGTGGAATTGGCTGATTTTCTTTCAATAAGCTAGCGATTCGATGCGCACATGGAAGGCCCATTGTTCTTGTGAACATGTTAGTACAGTTAGATAAAGGGGCTTCGGGGGAATATAACCACCATAGTCGGTCGATAGTCTATTGTAAGATGCATCAGAATAAATTTGAATGGAATTACCATCTGATATCAAAGATTTAGGATTTGAATAAACCAAATGACTGGCGTTAGTCTTGTGTAAAAACTTGTACACTTGCAAATATTGATGCAACGCAAGTTTATTGGAGTAGCTATTATATCGTGCTAACACGCCCACATAAAACGGAATATCAAAGCGAACTTTGTTTGCAATATAAGTTAATATGCCGACTAATGTTTGATAAAGCTTGATAGAATAATCACATTCGGGTAACGTATTCAAACTCATTAAGACTTAAGCTTTTGAAGAACCACTTCATCGGTAACCAATTTAGGATCGCCATTAGGTGGATGTGCTAAAATCGTACCTTCAGAAGTAAATCGTTTAGCTGAACATTTCGTGGTGTAATCAATCAAACTTTGGGGTAAACCTTCTAGGCGGTTAATAAGATATGTGGAAACAGCTACTTTCAATCCGTCAACCGTAGCTTGCAGTTAGTAACCGATAAAGTAAGAAGGGCCGGGATTCTTGATGGAAAAGTGGGCTTGCAAATCTTTTGTAAACTTATATGAATCAGGTACCAACACAAGTATATCATCAACATGGTGTACAAAATAACCGACGGTCTCATTTCCATTCAAACACTTATAATTATTTGACACGGGGTATTGGGAACTAATGCAATGTTGAAAGTGTTTGTAGAACTCAAATGGTGATTCATTTAACCCATAGTCTTGCTTAATGACTTTGATATACCGAGTAGGAAAAATGTGCGCAAAAGCTAAAGGCGTCTTCATAACTATAGATTTAGTTTTCAGAACAGGAGTGTTTAGAAATGCACCAGTAACATCAAATGGACATAGCGTCATAGCAGGAGTCTTAACAACTTTCACAAAAAACAGTCTCACTGTGGTATCCTTAACTACAGGACTAGAAGCAGATGACGATTTTTGTCTCTGTGGGTTAACGATTAGAAATCTGGCCTTGGCAATTGGATCCGAACCAGGAACCAGTTTCCAATTGAAAATCCAAAACGAGATCGCGAAAGTATCCAATGTGGAAGGTTTGGAATAATGGCTTTTAAACGCCTTTTGTTTCAGAAATTGTTCAGCTTCTTTATCAATAGCAGCTTTCCATATGGGATCGGCGTCAGCTATCTTGTAGGTCGAAGGAACGGGAGTCAACTCATCAGTAGAAGGATCGATAACGGCAGAATTAATATGGTAAAAACTCGGAGCTGTGGAACCTAAAGTTAATGGATTATATCTAATAGAATTCAAGCCACTATGATAGTCGTAAGAAACAAGAGTAGCAAAATCCTGTCTTCTGATACCGATTGATTACAGGAATCTTTATATTTCAACCGATAGCCGTATAATAAACAGGCAATATTCTCCCTCACAAATTGTATAATTTTTGTAATAAGCACTTTACTGATTTACAAATCAACAACTTGGAAGTCTACAGGTAGACTTCACAAACAGGCAGCATGTCAAGAGTGTAAAATGAATGGAAATGATGGTGAATAATAAATTCCCGGCTCGTCCAACAAATCGGCTCCATCACCGACTACCAGCATACTCTTGGGTGCAAATAAACTATCAAAAATTCAAGACGGAGAAATGCAGTAATACAGTGCCAACCAGAGGGATATCCTCTGAAAATGTTCCAGAAACAACCCTCCAACTGTAGGAGAACCTTACCATGCTTTGAGTGGTAGGTAACAGTAGACTGTCAGTGATTTCACCTTATCCTTACCCAACACCGCAGACCCAGCACTTCAAGTTATTCAATAAAGTGGAACCTGTCGGTATCGATTTCGATACCTGGGTCAAAGTTACGGAAACTGCATTGTGGTGGAGTTCTCATGCGTCTTGGAAGGCATGGTATATTTTAAGATCATCACAGCTACCTAAAACAGGTATTTCTAAATGATGACTTCGTGGAACAAGTAAGTTAGATCATGTATACATTGAAAAAGTGATTATCATTGATTGTGTTCTCATCAATTGTACCACAAAGCTATTAGCTATAAGAGCAACGTAATACAAGCGGATTTCTTGCATGGATAGTGATGCTAACATATCAAAATAGGACCAGCTTAGCTTATCTTTGGCTCGATAAAAACTTGCCTGATATAAATCAGACTGATGATCCGCGTCTACTGATAAGAAAGAGTAACCTAGTAAACACGCGGTGTTTCCGAGCACCAATGGGAAGAGCGAGATATGTCAAGCAAGATTCAAGGTAATACAGAACACCTTTCATCAGATGGTGGGTAGTCGTGTTATTGTGATCAATAGATCGGTAGCAGATAAATAAATCAATTTGTTTGTTTGTATGCTAACCCCCCCCTTTTCGAACAAATTTCTAATAACAAGATCTCAAGCTGAGATCAGGCAGCGTTCCATCACGGATTTTTGCCTGTTCCTCTGGTCAGTGGAGGAGATGCTGTGTATCTGTTGAGGCATCGTCTTCTTCAAATATTTCTGGATTAGGAAAAAATCACGATTCTCTACTGAATCTCCAATAATAAGCTAATTAAGTTTCAGTCAAGTATATTGGACTGAAATCAAGGTATGCTATCCTCAATTATAGACAAAAAATCTGGGTTTACTGATATTGATACTTCTATCTCACTGCAGGTGTAGAAGTTCAAACGGTGATCTCCTTCTGTATCTTTATCAATTATTCTGTGTACCTTTTACGATTAACAACCTAATGCTAAGTTGAGTAGGAAGTTTATCCTATTCATTCATCTTAACGGACTACACCAAAACAAACGGATAGTAGTGCTTTCAAAACGATGACCTAAGCCAAACATATAGATAGTTATAGCAGCTCTTTCTTATATTTTAATTAATCCTCCATTTTTGCTGCCTGGCGTATTCAGTACGTATGGGATGATTCCAATTTCCAGTCTTACACCCCTTACACCAAGGAAATAAACTGCTATCGTCTTTTCTTTTTTCCTGGGTCTCACTAATTAACCAATTTTTCACTCGACAATTTCCAACACTTGTCGAAAGACTTTTCTAGAAAACCTTTCACTATACGACATGTTGGACAAGATCTTTATATTACAAAATTTACCCTATGTAAATCAGGCAGCTGCAGAATATGCTTGCCCTGGCTGGAGGTATGACCAGGCGGTGCCTGTGGGCTTTGATCACCTATGAGCCCTATATGATTAGGGGCAACTTCGCCAGTTGAGCTACCTGTGAAACCAGTTGGGGCTATTTATATTTCCAGCACTGTTATTCGTTCAATGCATTCCAAAACCCTTATGTTGTTGATCCTGTACAAAGCTCATGCTATTCACTGCGCTCGGAATGTAAATTTAGATTACCACGTAGAAGAAACCACATAATTTGATAAATCTAGGAAATTCCCATTCAAATCGATTGAGAATGTTGAGTACTTTTTTTGCAACTTATTAAATTGATCATAGCAGATGCTATTCACAACTCCTATTCTTCTATCTTGATCAATGATATTCCAGTGCATAATTATTTATCACATTCACTGTCTGCCGCTAATGGTTAATAGTTGTTATCATCAACATAAGTTAAAACAAACACTAATATTAGAACGGAGGAGGTGTATGTTGAGTTTTATCCGGCTATCATTCGTACATAATCAGCGCATTTGGTGGTGACCTTCTCTGTTCATTCCCTGCGGGAACAGGAGAGAGCGGATACTTTAGGACGGACGGGTCCAGCACAACAGCACCCGCGGTAGCCTCTTTTTGGCGGGTGATGTCTCTTGGGTTCGTGCAGGCAACCAACCACCAGTCAGTGTCGGAAACTGCCATCGAAACAATAGACCTGTAGAACAAAGACCACAAAAGCACTTCACACAAGAAAAAAAGAAACCGATTAAGAGTCACAATTAACACTCAATATAATATAAAAGTATATTGATATCCACCTCCAACATAGATAAGTTCTGTTGGTGTTTAATTTACTTCTAATCTCCTTCTTTTTAGTTTTTTTTTCTCTTTTCTTTCTTCAGATTAATTCTCCTGTTATTTCAACAAACAAACATATAAAGAACACTATATTTTTTACACAAAATGCCTCAAGAAATCTCAATTTTAGAACACACCGCCACTTTAGCTAAGTACTTAGACTTAGACCAACATGGAAAGATCATGGCCGAATACGTCTGGATTGATGGTTCTGGTGAAATGAGGTCTAAGTGTAGAACTTTATCAAAGAAGGTTACCTCCGTTGCTGAATTACCAGAATGGAACTTCGATGGTTCTTCTACCGGTCAAGCTCCCGGTGACAACTCTGATATTTACTTAAGACCTTGCGCTTTCTACCCAGATCCGTTCAGAAAGGGTGACAACATTGTCGTTTTAACTGAATGTTGGAACAACGATGGTACTCCAAACAAGTTCAACCACAGACACGAATGTGAAAAATTAATGTCTGCTCACAGCGATGAAGAAGTTTGGTTCGGTTTAGAACAAGAATACACTTTGTTAGACCCAGTTGATGGTTACATTTACGGCTGGCCAAAGGGTGGTTTCCCAGCTCCACAAGGCCCATACTACTGTGGTGTTGGTACCGGTAAGGTCTACGCTAGAGATGTTATTGAAGCTCATTACAGAGCTTGTTTACACTCTGGTATTACCATCTCCGGTATTAACGCTGAAGTCATGCCATCTCAATGGGAATTCCAAGTTGGTCCATGTGAAGGTATTAAGATGGGTGATGAATTATGGATGGCTAGATACTTATTAAACAGAGTTGCTGAAGAATTCGGTGTTAAGGTTACCTTCCATCCAAAGCCATTAAAGGGTGACTGGAACGGTGCTGGTTGTCACACTAACGTTTCTACCAAGGTTATGAGACAACCAGGTGGTATGGAACACATTGAATCTGCTATTGAAAAGTTATCAAAGAGACACAAGGAACACATCGCCTTATACGGTGCCGATAATGAACAAAGATTAACTGGTAAACACGAAACCGCTTCAATGGAAAACTTCTCTTACGGTGTTGCTAATAGAGGTGCTTCAGTTAGAATCCCAAGATCAGTTCAAGCTGAAGGTTACGGATACTTTGAAGACAGAAGACCAGCTTCAAACATTGACCCATACTTGGTTACCGGTATCATGGTTGAAACCATCTTAGGTTCTATCCCAGACGCCGATATGACCAAGGAATACCAAAGAGAAAGTTTATAATTTAGATTATCAGTTCCTTCTTTATGATGTTATTTCTTCTTTCCAATAGTCCTTTGTTTGTGTTTTTTTTAAAAAAAAGATCTTATCTAATTTCAATTTGCCTTTTATATGTTTCCATGGAAAGTTAAAAAGCTAGAAGTTTTCAGTTGTGTTTCTACTATCAATCAGTATTTGTGTTTATTTTTCGCCTTTCTTCCTCCCCTCATTCAATTACTTTCTATCTTTTTTTATTTTACTAGTATATATAGTATATATATGTTTGTTTGTAAGCGGGGATTTTATATCCAATTGCTATCTTAATTCATTTTATTTCAAAAAACCTTTTGAAGGACGATACTAGTAGAGACAAAAGAACTGTAAACGCTCAATCAGTAGCTTTTCTGAGTCGAACAAAGTAATTTAGAGTTGAAGTATTAATTAACGATTCTCATCCTGTGACTGGTCTTCGGCTATCGGTAGAATTTACTTAGTGATTCATGAACAAATCCATCAGAGAGATATAGATCTCAAGTCAAGCTAACTGCAAGTTACCAATTAGGCAACTGGTGAAGTCAGGAGCGCTGTCTCCGACGAGATTTGTTACAAATGATAAGCAAATCCTAATTCTGATTCTTGTATACACAAATGATGATTTATCGATCGGTAACATTGTTTAATTAATCTACAGGTGTATATTAATACCATCCAATGGTACTTTAGTTGTTGATTGAAAAGATTTCAAATTCAACTTAGAGAGATGATTAGACAAAGAAGATTTTATAAAACTATATAAGCATTCATTACAGCGCTTAACATTTTTCACCCTACATCAGCTCCAGGAGCAGAATCATATCCCTGATAACCATTTCTACGATTGATCTAAGACCAACTGCCACTTGATAGTCATTACTGATCAAGTTCCATAACAGTTGTCTTTCGTTTGCTTGGCCCATATATGACGACTAAAGAAGACAGGGGTCGGCGACTCAACATTGGGATCGCTGGTGAAAGAAAGAACTACTGTCTTGGCTATTTGCGCGATTTACCAGGAGTCGTCAACATGATGATTTTGTTTCCACCAGTGGGAACAAAATCACAATGGAGCTGCAAACTAGTAAACGCGCATTGCTAATCAAATCAGGTCTGTGACCGCTCTGCAGCGTTATTATTAGCTGGGGTTTATTGGTGAAAAATCTGTCTCTTTTGACAGCACCTTAACAGTTCTTGAGGGTATGTAATACCGGTTAGTCGTCCTACTGGAAATTGACTAATCACTTATTACTACAATATGATTAAACTCTCTAAAACTCAAAGATTCAGTTTCCTGTATTTCTAATAGTTAAAAAAAATTCATATTCCTGAATTGCACGCTTTCGAAAGCAGTTGAGCTCATTAATACTATCACCATTTTAACTTATGGATGTCACGATTTGTGTATGTCGGTAATTCTACATATGTTTACAAAGGACTTATATAGAGAAATAGTCAATCTCTCAAGAACCCTTAGCACTGGGGGATGGAGATGTATCACTATATCCGTTCCTGTACCATAGACGGTATCCCTATCTTGAAGATTTTCCAATCTTTGGTTACTTCTCTTATGCGGCATAGCAATTATGACTTTGGATTTAAGATATCTTCTAATGCCATTATAGGCCTTTTGGTTTCAACTTTGTAAAAGTACGGAAATAGATGGATTGGCTGACCCTAACATCACTAAAATTTAATTAAGGTGCCCTAACTAATTGTCAAATTTTTTCCGAGGGAAAACTTTAAAGCGTGAGGTCTGACTTTAACGGTTTTTTTCTATTGAATGTTGAAAATTAACAAGGAATTTCTAATTCCCTTTGAATCTCAAGATTCTTTGTAATTTTCCATCAAGCAACTCAGAGATTGAGTTTACACCTGGCATTTGATTAAATGTGTAGAAGCAAGTAATATTTCTCTCTCCCTGCTAAGTCTCAGTAGAAAATGGAATGGCGCGAAATTTGATACGCTGGAGAATATGAAAATTACTTGTGTGAGCCTTTTCAAGTGGCTTGTTTTGGCGCGCCGTCTTAATGAGACGACCCGCTGTTTTTCCGGTTGGCGTACAGGATATCCCTTTGCGGCAAGTAATTGTAACAAGTATGAGTCGCTTTTTCATTTATATATAGTTACATTATCGTTAAACAGAATCAGCAAAGTGCGAATATAGTAATTTTATAGGACAATTATATGCGTCTATGGAAGATGAAACAAAAGGCAGTCCGGGTATACATAACAAGTAAAGAAACAACAACAAGAAAGTTTTTCACCCTTTATTTATACTTTCTGTAGAAAAGTTTTCCTCATTTATCAAGCTCCTATTGGCTTAAAGAAGGGCTGCTAATGTATAGGTTTATATTTACTGGGAAATCACTCACTTAATTTGATCAGCTCTCAAATCATGAACAAATGGCTTCACCTCACCTCCATAATCTTCTTCATCGGAAGATAGACCCAATTCGTCATCATCGATTGTATTTAAAATGGAGTTTCCGTTTGGTTCTTCCTCTAAATTAGGAAGTTTTGAAATTTGTGGTTGCTTTCGTGGCGATGCTTGTTTCTTTTTTCTTCTTGAGGAGTTTTGTAACTTGCTATCGTCATAATAGTTACAATCAGAATATTCGAAACTGGCTTCAGTTGAGTTGATCATAGAACTTTCTGCCATATTAATGAGACTATCTTCTGGTAGTTGATCAGGCTTTCTGTTATTAGGCCTATTGAATATGTTGTTGAAAGATGATTTTAATGAGTCGGTATCTAGTTTCGGTAGTCTTATTTGTTCTTGTGCAGATTTGTTTTGTCCCAATTTATTTGAAAGTAACTTTTTGAACATTGGATTTGAATCGCTTGACGATGTTTTATCTAACTTCAGTTTCAAAGTTTTATTATTAAGTTCGCTAAACCATTTTTCGTTTTCTTTGTTTAAATTTTCAATCATATTTTTACTCTTGTTTAAAAATTCGTTGTTGTTAATGTTATTTGTAAGATTGTTGGTGAAGTTGTTGAAAGTTTTGGAAAAGTTGGAGAGTTCTTCAGTTTGGTTAATTGTGCCATTCATGCCGCCTATTTTCATTTTTCCAGTAGATAAGCTGGATGTAATATCTAAAATGGATTGCCTCTTATTTAAAGCCATACCTCTTTTTCCAACACAAGCTTGTTGGTGTAAATTGAGATTAGCATTAGCATTAGCATTGGCATTGGATCTCTGTAAAACAATGACTTTATATTTATTCTCTAGTTGCTTTAATTCACCTTCCACAACAGCAAGTTCCAATTTTAATTCCAAAGCTTTTCTTTGTTTTGAAGCTAACTGGAATAGCAATTCTTCATTTTCCTCCTCAATTGAATCATCCCTAGTAACTTTGTCAAACAAATCCAAACTAGTGCTACTGTCGCTGCTTAAGGTATGGCTCGTTTCGTTGCAATTTATAGGAATGTAAATTGGTAATCCCTGCTTATCAGAATCATTCGGATCATAATTTGAGTTCCCTAAACTCTTGATTTTTGTTGCAGGTTTTTCAGCTGTATTTGGTTCTTCCACTAGTTTGAAAGATGCCTTACGTAGGGCAAATTTTATCAAACCAGTACTTTCACTGATGACTCTATCCTTAAGTGGTTTTTCCACTGATATGTTTTGAGCATTACCTAGTTTATTAAGTGATGATCCAGAAAGAATAGATAATGATTGCTTCTTTGTTAACCGGGATTTTGGGAGCGGTAAGCCTGGTTGATCTTCTGAGAGGATCGACATAATGGGTGTTAAATATCTAATGGGATTTCTCGTTCAATCCCAAATTGCAGGGTACTCTACAAATTTAGCAAATTACCTAACCAATTCAATATGTAAGGAAATAGTTTGAGTTGTCATAAATTGCAATTAGAATTCATCAACTCTCTCAATGTAAGACCACCAACTAGGATACCGTTCAAGTCCATCAATGTATCTAATTATTCACCAAATAGGAAATATCAAAACACACAAATCTCTAATCAAATGCGCCACATCAAAACAATTCATGTGGCTGAGTTGTTTGAAATAAGGCGCATTATCTTAAACCTTCTTGAGTGCTGTCAGTGATAAATATCTTTCAAGGTACAAAGGTAGAGTCTATATCACCATTGTTACTTCTTAAAACTGAAAACCTTGATGATACAATTAGACTATCAAGACCTAAACCTAGTATTCAAATAATTCATCAATCACATTACAAATCGCTGATAACTGCAGGTTGCACCCAGAATAGCGTTACAAACCAAAGTATCCTCTGGTTTATCACTAATAGATACATCTTAACATCCAGAATGCCAACCAGTTATATTGAATTTATTACTGCCTTGAACGACGCATGTATCGAGCAGAATGGAAAACAACTTTCATCATTACTGTCATTTCTATACCATCCAGATGTTTTAAGTTCAAGGGCAGAGTACTACACTCATTTACATTCGATATCTCCAGAAGGAATACTAAAGCTAAAACCGCAAGGAAAAGCAAAAGCATGGGGTCAAATTATAAGATCATATTGTTTCTTGATAAAAGCGTTGGTAATTGATCAAAGTTTTGAAAGCGCCATCGAATTGTCCATTAAGATGGTTTTAGAGGTAGTCAAGGTCTCGCAGCACGAGAGCTCATGGATTTGTGAACCAATGATGACTGTAACTTCAGAGTTGAGACAAATCGTTTACATCTTCCTCAAAGGAAAACAATCGAATGTTGAATTTAAAATTGATTCTTTACCAATTGATGAAAAATTAGTTGATGTTCTTCAAAAACCTTTCAAATTATGTTTGACAGACAAATCGGATTCGGATTCATTCTCAAAGAAAATTTATGTTTATTTTTTTGCCAATGAATTATTCAAGTGCTACTTCAAATTCCAGAGATTTGAAGCGGCTAATAGTTTGGCTAAAGTATTAAAAAATTCCCCTAATTTACCTAGTATATACACTGTGCCCAAATCACATCTTGTGAACTACAAGTATTACAACGGATTGATTGCATGTATGAACAATGATCTATCAACTGCAAAGGCATTACTAACTGAGGCTTTTATATACTGTGAAAAGACGAGTAGAAATCAACAACAGCTAATTTTGATTCTGTTGTTACCAATCAAGTTCTTAATCAACAAGAAATTACCAAGCAAAGAGTTATGGAACAAGTTTCCGGATTTACAAGTGTTCCGCAAACTATTTCAGAGCTTAAATAGTGGTGACTTGGCAACTTTTGACAGTGAATTATCCCGTTTGGAAAAATTACTTTTAACCAAAAAAATATACTCTATTTACTTACGGATGAGACCTTTTGTTGAGTTGAAGTTGTTTAAGAAAGTGTCTCACATAACGGATAACCATCAGATGCGACTGGATCGTTTTGTAATCGGATTGCAGGTGAGTACTGGGAGAAAGTATTCATTGGATGAAATAGAGTCCAGGTTATCCAACTTGATATATCAGGCATTGATAAAAGGATATTTATCTCATGGAAACAGAATTCTAGTTTTGAGCAAGAAAGATGCTTTCCCGAAATTGGTTACTTAGTCTAGCCTGATACTGCGAATACCAAATCAAACTGATATGTAGTGAATGTGGATTTTCAACCTTATGAGGTGGAAACTTCATCATAGATAATAACGATATAAAGATACTTATAATTTCACACACCACTTGTAAATACTATAAATTGAACAGGAAAAAGCAACATATAGCCTGACGTGGTCACGTGCTGAGGCGTTTACCCGGACAGATTATCAGCCAGGTCTTCGCTCTACTATCAATTGTTGCAGCCAAAACAGATTGTAGTTCCAAACGAACTATTATGATAGTATATATGAATCTAATTGTCAGAAACTAATTCGTACACCTGGACCCAAAAGAGAAGTTATTTATATAGATACAGACCCAATCGCTCAAAAGGTCAATCACTAATATAGAAAGTACAGAATGACTGTTGAATTGCAACTTGTAAGTTTCTCTTTTTAAATCAACTACAAGAATCTCGTTGCGATTAATTAAATGTGCCAACTAATTTTTACTAACATATCGACTAATTGTACAGGCACAATTCACGTTGGACGGTGAATACATTAGTGATATCATTTCGAATGCAAGAGACAGATCTATAGCATGGGAATCCTACACCCGGACTGGCTTTTTAGCATCAGATGAAATGGATTGTTTGAAAGAAGTTCACTCAATGAAACTTTATCTAAAGGCTAAGCACATTGCAGACCATGCTGATTTATACTCTACTAAAATGATTTCATTATTATCGAAGGCTGCAAACCAAGAAGGTGCATCAAATGTGAATGATGATATTATTAGATACGTCTTGGTTTCAATCATTGAAGCAATCACTTATGAGAATAAAATTGGTCTAGTTTCTTATGACAGACGTAGCTTTATAAAGAGCCTTTTGAATATCTCACATGTTGATGAATCTTTACCTTATGAACCATTAGTTAAGCTTCTGAGCTCAGATGATGAAAACATCAGATTGACATCAGCATATGTTATCACTTTGTTATTAGCCGATATGGATGAAAAATACACTGGTAAAGAAAGCATATTAATTTCAATGTTCGATTTCATAACTAAATTATTATCATCAACCAAGATTGAATTGAACTTTTTAGGTGTTCAAATGACTAAGGAATTATTGACGATTAAAGAGTATCGTTTATTCTATTGGGAAAACCAAACAAAGTATTTCCCAGCTTTATTAAAGGCATTCTCTGAAAGAAAGGGTGAATTACAAATGAAATACTACTCAGTCATGTCGATTTGGATGTTAACTTTTATTCCTCAAGCTCTACTAGATATTGAAAAGTCATATACCGAAGTGATTGGTGTCTTATATGCGATTGCCAAGGATGGTGTGAAGGAAAAGATTGTCAGAATGGCAATCGGTGCGTTATTAAATTTATTAGCTATCGAAAAAGGTAAAGAAAACGTTGTTAAGCAATTCCTTTTAGTTAAGGGATTGGAAATCACTAAGCAATTAATTGACAGAAAGTGGGCTGATGACGAATTAAAGGGTGACTTAGAAAAATTGTTGGAAATTTTGAATGATGCTGTGACTACATTAACTACATTTGATGAATATGAAAACGAACTAATTACTAAGAAATTAAACTGGTCACCATCCCACAAATCTGAAGAATTCTGGATTGAAAACGCTGAAAAATTCAAGGAAAACAACTGGAAAGTACTAAAGGATCTAGTTACTTTACTAGAGGTTCCAGCTAATGATGATGATCAATTGTATTTGAACCAAGCCATTGTTTGCTTTGATGTCGGTCAAATTATTAAGGTTGCTCCAGAAGTTGTCAAGACGTTAGCAAGCACTGGTGCTAAGACAAAGATTATGACATTGATGAGCTCTCCAAACTCCAATGTTAAGTTTGAAGCATTGAGAACTACACAAAAATTAATTGCCCATTTATTATGAATGTGCTTGGTTTGGTTTTGATTTTATGCTAGTTAGCTCTTTATAACTCTCGTTCGGATGTTGATGTATTGTTTTGTTTGGTTTTGTTTTGCTTTTTCTCCGTTTTAATTCCTCCCTTCTCTTTTCTGTTTTTGTTCTCATCATTGTTTTATCAAATTATATATTTATAGCCTCATGGTTTCTGTTTTTTTGACTTCATCCCTCTTTTTCTTAAGACTTAGACGATTTTTCTTTCCATTCAGTTTCTTGTTTACAATAAAAAAATATAGATGTAAAGTGATCTCATCAATTTGTTACGCGCTGTGTTGAACAGGAGGAAGTAATACTCGAATAAATTCAATTCTCTATGATCAGATTTGTCTGGTTTTTAGCAACGCAGCTGAGTAGTTATACTAAGCTATGCACATGACCATGATGATATTTGTTGCTGCTAAAGTATGTGGTGTATTAAAAAGGGCAGATATATGTTTTCGAAATGGGGATCTAAAATGAAGCTAACCAATTACGTAATCACTGACCAATCGCTCCATAAAAATTTTTCATTGATTTTGATGTTTTTAGAACACTGATCTTTGGACCGATTAATAATTTGCAGCATAATAAGACACAGTTCATTGTATTCTGATGGTTAAGGTTTTTGAGTATCATTTTGGATTCTAAACCCTACGATCAACCAAGTGAAAGGCACTGTTACAGTCACAGCATAAATACAAAATGTCTTTAATTAATATTTGCAGAGAAAATACTGATCCTTTCTACCGTTATAAAATGCCTCCTATTCAGGCCAAGACTGAAGGTAGAGGTAACGGTATCAAAACCAACGTTTTGAACGCTGCTGAAGTTGCTAGAGCTTTGGCTAGACCAACTGCATACGTTATCAAATACTTTGGTTTTGAACTGGGTGCTCAAACTTCCATTAATGAAGAAAAGGAAAGATTCTTAATTAACGGTCAACACGAAGCCAGTAAATTGCAAGATGTGTTAGATGGCTTTATCAACAAGTTTGTTTTATGTCCATCGTGTAAGAACCCAGAAACTGAAATACAGATCACCAAGGATGATAATTTAACTAGAGATTGTAAAGCTTGTGGTACTGTTGTTAAAGTTGACCCAAGGTTAAAGTTAGTGACGTATATCTTAAAGAACCCACCAATGAAGTCCAAGAAGGCTGCTACTGCGTCTGCTAATGTTGTTGGTGGTGGTAGTACCATTTCTGATATTGCCGAGAAGCAAAAAGCTGCTCAAGATGATGGTGATGAAGACACTTCTGAGCTTCCACAAACTCAAAAAGTGGTCGTTAACGATGATGAATGGGCTGTTGATATGTCTGAAGAAGCCGTTAAGGCCAGAGCTAGAGAATTAGAAGGGTTAACGATTCAAGAAGAAGCTAATGAAAAGTATGAAGAATTCGGTACTTGGCTACTGGACGAAGAAATTCCAGATGATGTTGAAATCTTCAAGAAAGGTTCTGAAATGGGTATTATCACAGACGCCAAGGCCGTTGAAGTTTTGGCCCAAGTGCTATTTGATGAAGATATCATTGAGGAAATTGAAGAACATAAAGGTTTGTTACGTAAGCTGATTACCTCTGATAAGCATGAAAAATCCTTATTGGGTGGTATTGAAAGAGTCGTTGGTTTACAAAAGCCAGCTTTAATTCCATCAGTCCCAAAAATCTTGATGGCTCTATATGACGAAGACTTAGTTTCTGAAGAAACTATTAGAGAGTGGGGTACTCACGTCAGTAAGAAGTTTGTTCCAAAGGATGTTTCCAAGAAAGTTAGAAAGGCTGCTAAGCCATTCTTGAAATGGCTGGATGAAGCTGAAGAAGAAAGTGACGAAGAATAAGTGTATTCTGTATGTTTTTTGTCCAATCTGGGATGTTTAGTGTTTTTCAGGGGCGGATTTGATGGTAATTGATATTTCGTCGTTCGTCATTTGACTTTATTTGGTATCGTTACCTATATGTTTCACGCTCAACTAAAACACCCATGTACTTTTATTAATGAATGTCGGTGTTAGATGGTGATTCGACACTTGAATTTTCATTTACTTCCCTTCCACCTTTACTGTAATTTGCTTTTATTAGCGCTCCAATATACTTTGATATATAATCAGATTATCCACCTGGTAATCCCTACCTGTAGATAGATTAAATTCAATATACATTAGACCAACTCGCGGTGAGGTTGCGAAACCGGGCTGTGTAGTTCCTATCCTGCCAGTCGAAAACGCGTGCCTACATTTCCATCTTTGTGCAAGTACATAATGTAAACAAACAAGATTAGGACAATAATATATAAATTGATACCTATCTTTATTGGGATTTACATCACTATAATTGATCTCGTTAACACACAGAAGTCTTGATCTGACAAGTTATTACTCAAGTTGAGCTTGAAATTCAAACTTATTATCTATTACAACATGCCACCAAAAAGATACGAGACTAAGTATTGCACATCATCACAAAGAGAGTTAACATTCATCAATGGTATTACGAAGAAAGGAGAACCAGCATCATGGAAAGACGAAACACTCCCTGCACAACTAATGGCAGAAAATGGATTTTATTTTGATCCAACCAAAACACATCAAGACAGAGTTGGATGCTACTGTTGCCGAGTTAAAGAATCAGGTTGGACTAGCAAATTTGACACTACTTTCTTCAGTGATGGCTCACAGCGTCCTCCAGTGTTCAAGCACTTGGAAAGATCTCCAGATTGTCCACTAGCTACTATATTAACCTCAAGTGGAAATTTTGAACATGAGCTTGACTTTAAATGGCAGAACGATCCGACATTCAAAGACCCGCCAGCATCTACAGCAATAAGACTGAGGACCTTCATTTCAGCAGGGTGGCCTTATGAAATTACTAGTACTACACCAGGTGGGTTTCCGTCCGCCAATGAACTTGCTGAAAGTGGTTTCTATTACAACCCTTACGAACCATCAGGGGATACCACTACTTGTATGTATTGTGGAACATGCTTGGAAAGCTGGGTGGAAGGTGATGTGGTTGCAATTGAACATAGAAGAAGTGAACCTTCCTGTTACGTTTTCAAATATGAAGAGTTATTAAAAGACAGCCAAGTAAAAAAACAACCAAAATGGGCACTAAGAGGAAGAAATACTACTGCTTCGTATGGCTCTTTACCTAGAAGACGAAGCTCATCTGGATTTTCCCATTTTAATAGCAATGCCGATCTAGTTGAAATATCCGACAATCAGATCCAAGCTGAAGTTGGAGGAAAGCAAACAGAAGAACCAACACAACTTAAAGCTGAATTGGAAGTTAGCAAGTCAGAGGAAGAGCTAATGGAGATCAACAATGATGACGGATATGAGCAAGTGGCGCCTGAATCCCATGATGCTCACGAATATCAAGCTTTGGCCCAGCAGTCGAACAATATAGAAACACAGGAAAGCTTACATGAAAACCCTATTCAACACGTGGACAACACAGAAACTCATGAAGATTTGATTGAAAAATCTATACACATGAATCTCGATAATGAATTAAAATCAACTGAGCCTCATCATCCTGCGGTGGTGGTGCTGGAGGAAGAAATTATACAGACTGACGATATAGAAGAAGTGGTCAATAATGAGAAAATAGAAGAACCTGTTTCAGAAATTGAAATCCCCCCTTCTTCGTTAAACGAATTGGAAGATATGTACTTTATTGAAGATTCTAGCCGTCCAAGTACTTTTTTCAATAGGTATAAAAGTTCATCTAGAGTTCCATCATCCGTGAATCATACAAGGGAAGTTGAAAGACAAAGGCCTGAAAAAGGATCGCAACCTGTTGATGAACCTTCGAAGATGGCGAAATTAGAAAACATCAAAGGAAGTTCTACGCCTTTAGCTTCTCCATTGAAAGTCCTAGAAAATGATATCCCTGACATTCCCGATATTCCGGTGAATGATTTTGCTGATACTCCATACTGCAACAACCCTGAAGACATTCAATACGAAGACCCAGATGAAGGAATGGATTTCGAGGATGTAAATCCACTCCCTGATAACAGGGATAAAGTGCAACATATTGAAACTAGTCAGAAGTTAGAGCAAACATATCCAACGGAGGAAAACAATAACTCCGATCAAAAGGATACGTCTCAACAACGTGAGACTGCACCACTAATCGATGATGGCGAAGATGGAAAGAACAATACCGTAATTAATGAAGAACCGTTAGCCAAACGTGAAAAAGACGAAAGCTTAGAAACGGAGGAAAAAATCCCGGAAGTTGAATCAACAGTTGAAAAAGATGCTAAAGAAGATGCTGCTGTTGAACCTATACCCCAACAAGTTGTATCAAAAACCCATATATTAGAGTCAGAAACTGATCCTTTTAAAACTAAAGAAAATGATGACGATGATTTAAAACCATATGTCTCTAAGTTTGAAATTGAAAATGACTATGACAAGAAAGATGAAATAATGCCAGACGCTGTTTTGGATGGTGACCTTCCAGAGTCTGTCCCTGAAGATAAAATAGAAACCGAATGTAAGGCTGGAACATATGTTGATACTCCTGTTGAATCCCTTGTTAACCCATCAGAGTCTACCACGTCTTTGAAAAGAAGCTCATCACTGTCTGTGGATACAAACACAGAACCCACAGAAAACAAAAGGATCAAAGGTGACAACTCTGTTGAATCTACGAAAAACCAATCTGTTGAGGTTCAGACAGTGAAGAGAAATAAGTCTGTTGCTGTTTCTCGTGTTGACTTTGATGGTAGGCTGATCCCTTCCGATGATCCATTAGCGTTTGGTTCAAAAATTAAAAAGTATAAGAAACAAAAAAAGGTCAGCAATCCTGCCACTTTGCAAAAGAATAGCGGTAAAGATATTATTAGGCAACAGCAGGTTGATAAAGAAACTGATCAGATTCAAGTTCCTGTCGCGCCTGAAGAGAATTATGTTAGTGATCAAAACGATGGATTTGATGAAGAACAACACAAGAAAGGAAGTGATGAACACATCAGAAATGAACAGAAAAGGGAAGATCCTGAAGATGATGTTGATTCCAATGTTAGATTGAAACAAAAGGAAAGAACCTCTACGGCTGAGGATTTAAAATTGAAGGGGGAAAAGTCTAATAAATACCCTAATACAATCAAAGATGTAGGGCAGGAGGTGAGCTATAGTCATGTTGTGGATGATACAGATGATGATGTTCTGCTTGATAACTTTAGCGGATCACCTACTAGAAAGATTAATATTTATTCTGATGCAAAAACTATGTCACCGATTACTTTCCGTAATGTCTCTACTTCTCCAATGAAAAAGAAAGATGAAGACCATACTTCTGATGTATTTACTGACTTTAAAGGGCAACAGCAAATCCGTGGAAATCGTCTGAAAATTAACAATGGGTTACTATTGGCGTCGTCTCCCTTAAAACGTTACCGAGAATCCAAGCCATTGTTGTCTTCCCCGACTGCCGCTCATCTATCAAACATTTATGAAAGTACAATTCCGGACAGCACTGCTATTGCTGTTAATGACAAGTCCAACAATAAATTGAGAACGTCAGAAGCATATCAACTGTTTAAAGAGTCTGAAGATAAAGAAGATAAAGAGCCTCAAGGAAGATCGAAAAATAACGAAAGTCACCTTGAAAAGACACCTTTGGGTAACAGCAGAGAGTTTGTGTTCAGCAGTATACCAAAGAACCAAAGTACTCCAGAGTTACATAGAAATAGGATATCAACAGAAGCAGCTTTCTCTGCCCAAAATACCGATTCTAGGGAAACCCTGGGAAAACAAGCTAATACTGTTAACAAAAAGGCTAAAAAGTCAATGTCATGGGTTGAATTTAGAAAACTCAATATTACTGATAAAGTTGGAGAATGTATGTCAAGAATTGAATTGATGTCTCATGAAGAGGCAGAAAACTACGATTCTAATGTTTGGCTCCCACTTGGGAAAAGGCAAGGTAGGAAATTTGTTGAAGATTTCACTGAAGCTATTGGTTATGCCCAGACAGTTAAAGGTTCTGTCTATAGATCATTGAACGAGGATCTAGATGGTACATTGACAGATTTTGTGGCAGAGATGCCAGATAATGAATTAGAAATGACCATTAAAGAATGGATTAATCGCCAAGCAGAAAAGGGTACCGGATTGTTGCAACAGAAAGCTGATGAGATGCTAGAAGACTTCTTAAGAAACGCTGCTAAAGCTTTGAGATTCATTCAAAATATGCCAGTTATTGAAGAAGTTTCTGAGTATTATGGCGATAGTCAAATCATTTTATAGCTCTTTCTTTATATACATAGATAGATCCGAATATTTTGGTAAGCCCAATCTAATAAGCTAGAGATAAACCCCATATAGTAAGTAATAGAATTGAACATATAAGGTAAGAACTGTTGTGGGTGCATGGTTGCTTTTTTTCTCAAGCCGCCCGGTTGCGCCGCGGCGCACAACAGACGACTTCAGTAATGGAATCTTTTTGGGTAAGACGATTAAATAAAATTTAGCTAAATGATGGCGATGGCGTCAACTCAAAAAACTTATACAAGGCCCCTCAAACGCAAGAAGTGTAGTTAGATGACTTGAGATTTATTTACAACCCCCTATTTTATATTCAAGATCATAATTATTCTGTTCTATCCTTGAAAATAGCAAATTCATTAGTTATCATTCTTTTATTTATTACTCCAATATAAGGAATCTACCTCTTGGTCAGCTAATTCATCTCTTTATCATCTATCAAGGGCTAAAATTTTGGTTGTTATTGTGCTTTTGTCTAGTTTTCCAATTTCATCCGCCAAAGATAGGACCAATTACTCTCCTTCAACTGCCATCATTCTGGTCCAAGTAACACCTTCATTGGCAATATAGTACATTAATCTTAGTACCAATTGGTTTTTAAAATATATAGATAATTGGAAACAAGTGATTTTTTGGATTAGTTGCAGTAATTGTGTCAAACAAACCCCATACATACTGACAAGACCACGATATTATAAAAATAAGCAAAAAAGTATGAATTCCAACTCTGAACCTTTGAATACCAACAATTCATCTTCCCTCGGATCCATGTCCTCAATGGGCTCTCATATTCCAAGACCATCGGATGCCAAAGAGGAACTAAATAATAACAATTTGAAAAACAATCATCTTGCGCTAAGTGACGATGAAATGAATGATCCAGATACAGATAATGAAGTACATGCAAGAAAGTTAATCCTAAGGTCCAAAGCTCGTTCATCATCAATCACATCCATGTCAAAGAGCAGTTTAATAACGAGTCGTATGGCATCAGCAAACCATGGTCCAATATCGGTGTTGCCGCCAGAGATTCTTTGTGTTATTTTTTCCTATCTAAATTCCAAAACTGATTTACTATCAGTTGCTTTAACATGCAGATACTGGGCAGATTTGATTATTGAACTAATATGGTTTAGACCAGGCATTTCCAAGAGAGATATTTTTGAAAAATTAGGGAAAGTTATGAAATTACCAAGAGAGCGAACTACTTGGGATTATAGAAAATATATTAAAAGACTAAATTTATCGTTAGTTCCAAATTTGGTGACAAACGATTATCTCAATTTGTTTGTTGGTGCTGTCAATTTAGAAAGAATAACACTAGTCAATTGTTCAAATATTGGGCATGCTAACATCTCTAGTATATTGAAAGGCTGTAGCAGGTTACAATCGATTGATGTAACAGGTGTCCGTGATATTCAAGATGATATATACTATGAACTTGCCAACAATTGTAAAAGACTTCAAGGCTTGTATGCTCCGGGCTCTTCGCATGTTACCAAACCAGCAGTTTTGGCTTTAGTGCACAATTGCCCTTTATTGAAAAGAGTGAAACTAAGTGATTGTAATGATGTTGATGATGATGTTATTTATGATCTGGTTAAATATTGTCCCAATTTGGTGGAGATTGATCTACATGGATGTGAAAAGGTTACTAATAAATCACTCCATAGATTATTTTCAGGTTTAGAATTTTTAAAAGAATTCAAAATTTCTAAAAACTCCAATATCTCACATGAATGTTTTGAATCTAAGACTGGGGCTCAGTTATGTCTTGATAAATTAAGAATTTTAGATTTTACTCAATGTTCCAATATTACAGATAAAGCTGTTGAAAAGGTTATCAAGCTTGCTTCAAAATTAAGAAACGTTGTATTATCAAAATGTTCAGCGATTACGGATAAGTCTTTAAGAGCAATTGCCACGTTAGGAAAGAATTTGCATTATGTTCATTTAGGGCATTGTAGTAATATCACTGATTTTGGAGCAAAGGATTTGATCAAGAGTTGTTTTAGATTGCAGTATATTGATTTGGCGTGCTGTACACAACTCACGAATGACACTGTGTTTGAGCTTTCGTTATTACCAAGGTTAAGAAGGATTGGTTTAGTCAAGTGTTCTCAAATCACAGATGAAGGTATCCTAGCGCTTGCCAATTTTGGAAGAAACTCAGAGGATACATTAGAAAGAGTCCATTTAAGTTACTGTATGAATTTAACTGTTTATCCAATTTACAGACTTTTGAAAGCCTGTCCTAAATTAACCCATATTTCTTTAACTGGTGTTTCTCAATTTTTGAGACAAGATATTACCCAATTTTGTCGTGAGCCCCCTCAAGAATTCAATCCTCATCAGAAGTCGATTTTCTGTGTTTTCAGTGGAGAAGGCGTTTCTCAATTAAGGGATCATTTGATACAGCTATACGAAACACAACATGATCCAGAAGGAGAAGGAATTGAAGTTTTAGAAATCATAGCTTCCATTATAGATGGTGCTGAAAATTTAAACGATGCCAATTTGTGGGAAGATGAGATTCAAAGAGAAAGACTACTAGCTTTTATAGATACAGTCTCTCAGTTGGTGAATGGGTTCTATCAATTGAATGTCCCTGCAGCTCATATTACGCTATTTGCTAGGTGCGTTTTCACAAGACTACCCACAGAGCATATCTCAAGAATACAAAGATTCTTTCAACTACTACATCTTCATCCACAGCACCACCACCAGCAACAGCTTCAACTTCAACAGCAACAACAACAGCAGCAGCAGCAGCCGCAGCAGCAACAGGATGTTGCATTACAGTATCAACAACCACAACCTCCACCGCATAGAACAAGGCAGGTAATTAACAGGGTTGTCGGAGTTCCACTGAGGCAAGAACAATTTGCTAGGGTTAGGCAAAATGGTAGAAGGCAAATTGATGCACCTGTTCAACCACAAGTTAATAATGCAGACGATGAAGATGAGATAATGGAGGACTTGTAATTGTTCAAATTTAATATGTAATGTGTGTGAATTGGATTCCTTTTTTGTTTTTGCTCCTTATTTATTTATATACTATATATTTATATATTTAATCATGTTTTTTGATATCTAATTTGTTGTAAGTTAACTTTGACTACTATTTCTCGTTGAGAAATTCATCTATACTACTATTTACTATAATGTTTGCGAAATTTAATATAAAGTTATTATTTTCAAGTTTTGAAATTGAAAAATATTCTAAATGAGTGAAAAAAAGTATAAAAGTATATAAAAAAAGATTGTTTCCTTGAGATCATCAACACATTCGAATGTTACTAGTGTCTACGTTATTCAAACTATTCGAATATATATCTGAATATAAATAAGTATCCCCAATGTTCGTTAAACGATGATGATGACTGCTATGATTATTAAACTTAATATTCATTGAGTTTGAGGCCATCAAATAGTTTTGTAAGTAATTAATCAAACAATCAATTTCAAAAATAATTATTGTTTTAATTTCGACATCTTCCAACATGATAAATTCAGGACTTTTCTCTCCATATTTGTTTTTAATTGAAAGTTCAATGTTTAATAAGCGTAAATGCTCAATGAACTGAGTCATTATTGATCTGTTTTCAATCAACTGAACATTACTGCTGTTATTCTTGCTGCTGTTGTTTGGAAACGGAGGGTTAGTGTTAAATTCAATGTCTTTTATTAACTGTTCGATTTTACTAATGTACTTTGGCAAGTTTTTATCAACTATTAGTCTTTTGTATAATTCAAAAGCGTTTAGAATTTGTGAATTTGAACGCTGTGGGCGGAAACTTTTGAAGAATGATCTTGCGTGTGAAGATTTCATGCCTTTTGGAATCGATAAATGTAATTGATAACCATCATTGAGTTCATTGTAGTTAATGATATGCGGCATAGCATTTGAACTGGGATTTGGGTGATAGTTGTCGTACTGTGGGACTCCCTTCATGTTGAAAACTTTTGTTTTTGTTTTGAATTTTGGGAAGTTTTCATTTGTGAAAATATTGAAGTTTCTTTGATAGGATCTATACAAATCAGCGGGTTTAATTTGTATAGTATTATTATCACAATTTTTGAAACCTTCATCTTCTTCTTCCAATGCCGGATTGATTTTCAAAGATTGCATTGAGATTTTCAGATCCGTTGTTCCTTTCAAAATTGATATCGGATTCGTTAAATAATTAACAATATTAAAAAACATCTCGGATATCCCGAACGGCTTCTCGGGCTCTTCTAAGTATGGTGTGCTTATTTTTGTATCATAAATGTCATTTTCGTTGTTGTATTTGTAGTTATATCTATATGGTGATTGGTTCATGTAGCTATTTGTGGAATGTGGTGGTGTATAGCTATCCATTATTAACAGTTGGGCTTTGTAAATGAAAGAAGGGATGAAGCGCCAAATAAGGTATAGAGTTAAGAAGAGTGAGGGGTACAAGGCGTCTAACAAGAACTGTAAACAGGAATTCTAAATGTAGTCGATGTGGTGCTGTTTTTTTCCTGGATAGTAGTAATATTATTGCTGATATATAATCTTATGAATTTTTTTGAAAATGGAAATTTGATTGTGCAGGGAGAAGTTAACTAATAAATGAAGGTTTATTTAAAAAAAAGAAGGGATCAATATTATACTTTTTTGTTAAAGAAACTTAGAACAGAGCAAAACAAAACAAAACAAAACAAAACAACACTGTGGCTGAAGTCTTGTGATTTGGATGCCAGAATCAACACCGCCACTTTTTGAAAACTAACACGCCACGTATTCCTTTCCTGTTAGCAGTCTGAATACGCAACATTACCCAAACCGGTAATGTTGAGGAATTTCATCCGCCTGTCTCGGATCACGGATGTAATAATTAGTATTTGGTTGTGATATTCTACTCGGAGGTAAGTGGTAGTAGGATGATGGGGAGTTTAAACCGATTGCCGAGTCACTGGCTTATAATCACATGTCATTACATGTATATTATTATATACATACAGAATTATGGATTATGGCGACTTGTGTAGGAAATGGACAAAGGCTATTGATAGTGATAAATAAATAGCATATAGATTTGCTTTGTGGGGAGCAAATGACGGATATATTGAATAAACACAAATATAAGTGGACGGCTTCGAAGTTGAAAAAGCTGAAAATGAAGAAATCCTCGGCGGGCAATGCTGATAATCGATCGTTGTTAAGTTGTTGAGTGGTTTAGTAAGAGCGGCGCAGTAATTTACCAAAAAATGAAGCAGAATGGATCAATCGGTCCGTGTAAATGAATGGGATGGTTAAGAGGAGTAGAAGGGTTGAAGTGACCGGATTTGATTGGAATATACTAGTGGTGGGAAGTTGACATTATTTGTATAACATGACGGGTTGTGAACGGTTGATAGTTGAGGTATTGCAAAGCTCTCGTATGTAACTATGGAGAATGGAGAAACCAGATTATTTTTCTGGGGTTTTTTCGTTTTTTGAAGGTTCGAGGGAAATAAATAAATGGCCGATGTTCGTCAGGACAGGCTGGCAGATAAGTTGAGCATATTAGTTAATTCTGTACCGTGGGAGGAGAAGAGAGGAGTAACGGGGTTGGCGGGTGGAGGCTGCTGGGGGAGAACGCGGTGATGTTGGCTGGCAGAAGGCACCAGGCAGTTGGTGGGCGCTGACGTATTATGAGGTGATGGAATGGGTGGTAGATTGACAGATTGAACGTGTTTCGTAAGGCGGTGATGCCCCATGGTAGGGAACAGTTGGAGTTGCTCTCAATTACCATGATGTATTTTTCACCCGGTTTGGCACTGACTCTCTCTTCTTTCATTTGGCCGTCTTGTCTTGTCTGTCTTGTTTCGTTCTATCTTGTTCTAACCCTTTCACTCCAAACCAACAGTATCACACTCTACTATTGTTATATCAAGATCTACTTCAAACAGCAATTCACTCAGTTAATCCGTTTATCAAATCTTCAAAGGCAAAGCTCCCCATCCATTCTGCATCTACTTCTAATTACCATATCAATTTCGAATTTCACTACAATCACATCATATACTTGTCCAATTCATCATCAATACAGTTAATTATTATACTAGATTTTTTTGTCTGTCTTCTTTATTGCTACTTTTAAACAAAATTTACATTCATAAATGAATCAGCTTCCATTAGGAAATCAACAGCCGATTGGTTCTAGTTTTGATCCTAACCAGTCATCACAATCCAACAATTTTCTAACTCCTTCTCCAAGTTTAGTTCCCAGTACAGGTAATGACATATATGCATCTTCAACTTCTCCATTAAATAATAACATCCCAAATAATCAACGTTCGATGTCTATTGATTTTTCAAACTTCCTTTCTAATGATCCAAATTCGACTTCTTCTTTGCCTGGTGGAGGTCCTTTAAATAGCTCAGTCACTTCCGCCTCAAATATTGGTATAAGAACAAGACATAGATCCGGTACATTACCTTCAAAGCTGAATGCTGGAGTCCCTCCTTCTGTAACAACCTCAAATACAAGTGCCTCAAATACTCCTTTGTTACATCCCGAAATTGGTTCTGTGAATGTTCAAATCAGTCCTGCCTTAGATGCGGTTTTCGAAGACTCAACAGACTTCCAATCTCAACTTCGTAATAACCAACAGCAACAGAAACCGCAACAGCAACAAGCAAGATTAAGATCAAGTTCTATTCAAAGTTCTATCTGGAGTGATGGTTTAAGTATATTAAATTCTCAAGAAGCGTCTTCTCCAGGTTTTATGTCAAATGCTGGTAATGGAGTCATCAATAATCCGTTGTTTAACCAACAACAAATCCCGCAACTAAATATAGATTTAGATTCACTACTTTCCACGACCAACTCTTCAACTCCTCCATTTAATCCTGTCAATAGAATTAGATCATATTCTGCTAATAATGTATTATTTAACCCTTCCGACAAACACTTTATGCATCAGTACACACCAATTAAAGAGGAATATTTCGTCCCTCAGCTACAATCTGAAAACCAACAACAGCAGCAACAGCAACAGCATCAAACATTAATGGATGATTTCAACAACAGACCCAGATCTCAGACATATGGTGGCTTTGCTGACTTTAATTTTCAACCTCAATTTCTGGAAAATACTTTCGGTAGTCAACAACCACCAACACTACAACAACAGATCAATAGCAATTTGCAAACTCAACCTTTCTTACAAGATAATCTACCGGAATCATGTATTTCTATCACCTCAACTCATACTAACCCTTCACTTGGTCCAACTAACACGATCTTGATCATCAACTTACCAAATGATTCAGCACTGACAAATTCTATGAATTTTTACAGAATGCTTTCTCAATTTGGCGTTGTTCTTTCGATTAGAATTATTACGTGTAATGAGAATGGTGATTTGGTGGCTATTGCTGAATTTGCCGACGTTGAATCTGCAATGAGATGTAAAGCTAAAATGAACTATCTAGAGCTAGTTCCTGGTTTAAGTTGTATCGTTTCTTTTGCCAAGATTTTGGCACTGAATAACATTCCGGTTGGTAGTAATAATCAACAACCTCTAATGAACCAACATCATCATCAACAAAGCCAGCCTCATCAACAACAGCCAAACCGACAGCAAGTATTCTCCAACCATTCGCAACAACAAGGTCAACAGCAAGGCCATCAAATGAGACCTAATGATATTCCTGTGATTACCACGACTGATGATTTGAAAGATGATCAGGTTAATGAAAATATTCAATTGACAACCTTGAACGATAAGATTGACGTGTTCAAACCTATTTTAGAAGATGTTATTGGTAAGGATTTATCTTTAACCAAAGAAGAAAAATCACATTTGAGATTGATGGTCGCAAGAGCCTTAGAGTATACATCTTTAAAGCAACCAAGTTTAGGAAAATTGCCAGATCCCTTAGCTGTCAGGCAATTCGATACACCAAGATTAAGAGAAATTAGAAAGCAAATGGATGCAAATCAGTTAACAAAATCCGATATTGAGGAGTTAGCACTTGCTATGCATGACGAATTACCTGAATTGGCATCTGATTATCTTGGTAATACGATTGTTCAAAAATTATTTGAAGTTTGTGATGTCCCAATTAGAGATTCGATGATTAAAGTACTATCACCATTTTTAGCTCAAATGGGTGCACATAAAAACGGTACCTGGGCGGCCCAAAAATTAATCAATACAATTGCAACAGAAAGAGAAAAATGGATGGTTGCTGAAGCTTTGAGGCCCTACTGTACACAGTTATTCAATGATCAATATGCAAATTATGTCATTCATGGGGTCTTGAAGTTTAATCAACCTTGGAACGATTTTATTATTGAAACCATGTTGAGTACATTCCTGGAAATCTCTAGGAACAGATTTGGTGCTAGAGCAATTAGAACCTGTTTAGAAAGCGATTATGTCCCGAAAGAAGCATTGGTCGGTATTGCAATCTGTGTTTTAACTTGGTGTTGGGAATTAATAATCGATTCAAATGGTTCGTTGTTAATCACTTGGTTTTTGGACACTTGCCAAATGATTGAAGATCGTCATTTAATCTTGGCTGATATATTAATTAAAGGAAAACCTAGAACAAATGATACTGCTCTTACTGATTCCGAAGTTTCAGACAATGGTAAAGATGAATCTTTTACTGTTATTGGTGATAATGAACAAGGCAATGTTTCAGATTCTGATGATGGTTTGAATTTAATTAAAATTTGTTGTTCAAAACTAGGTAATTTAAGTGTTTTGAAAGTTTTAAATTACAGAAGCGACTTGAAAGCAAGAGATTTAATTCTTTGTGAGATTTTTGGTGATGATTTATTTAGAAGTGGTGACAATGAAACGTTAATACCTGATGAATTACAAAATTCAAACAAACTTGAAAATTTGAAAAAAATCTTGATTGATAGATCATCAAACGGTTCAACGTTCATTTATAAGATATTATCTATTCCAACAATTGATTCGGATTTGAAGAAAAAGTTAGCATCTAGAATCAGATTTATTTTACAGGATTCAAACCTATTATCTAATCATCAGTACAAGAGACTGTGCGAAGAAATTGGTTTGAAAAGTCAACATCAAAGAACATTATCCATTTCTTCAAGAAAAAAGAAATCCAGATCAAGGTCGAATTCAACCAATACCAACGGCTCTAACGGATTTTCGCAAGTGAATAATAACAATTTAGTAGGAGTTAACCTTCCACTGCCAATACCACTTCCACCACCACAAGCACAACAACTTGGTAATTTACCAGGTCTTGGACAATCAACTCCAAATAACGTCATTAATGGGTCAAATTTCATCGGTGCACCGCAGCTAAATTCAAATTCATTTTTCCCGCCATTACAGCAACAGCATGCACCTGTTGACCAATTACTGAAACAGAATTCACAACCTTCACAGTCACAGCAGCAGGCACCACCACCAGGACTGTTTAATTCAACAGGAGTAAACAATGGAGTCAATGGGTTAAATCCAAGCATTAGCATCTTGCCAATTCCACAGAATTTACTAAATACATCAAATACCAACACTAATAATTCCAATACTAATAATGTCAATAATGTTAATGTTAATAATAATGGTACGGCATCTTCTTCATCATCATCAAATAATATTAATACTAATTTAGATTATGATTTATTGTTGAGACAACAATTAGAAAAAATGTCTCTGAACAATCCTAATAATTTTAACAGTAATAATAGCCATTCGTTTAATACAAGCTCATCAAATAATAATGATCAAGAGCAACAGCACCAACAAGATCAACAGCTGTTCTACTAAATCATTTACCCTTGGCCACTCTTTGTGATCACCATGTTGTTCTGTTTCTGATTTAGTTTTTATAACTAATCCTGTTCTAAATTTTATTTTATATATATATATTAATACTTTTCCCCCAATTTTTTAATACAAAAAGCCTTGTTCATATTACTAATGCCCCTATCCTTTATCATATATCCTCATTTAATTTTTGATCCTATCCTGTTTGTTTTCCATTCCCACGCATTCATATGCCTATGTTTCTGTTTCCATTCTTTTTGCCTATCTGTTTGATGCATTTGCTACTAATTTATATCCAACCATCATCATGACTCAACAACTTTTGATTTTTCAATAATACAACATCTGTTTTTAGTTTCTTTATAGTTTTCATATATATAGATTTGTTTTAACTTTTCAATTATCATTTCCCAAGAGAAAGAAAAACCTTTTTAGTGCATGCTTATTTATTACATCTTGTTTTATAGTCTTCCCTTTTTAGTTATATTTTATTTGTTCTCTTTGTTTTACCTGTTTGTTTATAATGTTTATACCTTAATTCCTACCAATATTCAAAATCAACATTACATTTCCATATACAACGGAAAAGGTGGGTTTATTTTGCCATAATTATGTTAAACACCCTTCCGTCCCACACTTCCACCCATTTGTCTTGGAGATGCACTAATTAATAGTGTCTTTCTGACAAAATACATTGCTACCGTTAGATAACATATTTTTAACTCAAACGAATTAAAAATTAAAAATTGATCATAAAAATTGGCATTAGCAAAAATGAAAAAAATGGCTTATTTCTTTTGAATCATGATAAGTCAATCAATTCGAAAGCAAAAAAACCATAAAAGAATAATGATAAAAAATATGTAAATAAAATGGGAACAATAAAAGCAAGCTAGAAAGTAAGTAAGGAAGGAGAGAATTATAAATACTTCATGAAAGCTGAGATAGTTAGGGGCCTATTTAAACAACAGGGGTTGAGTCAGTAGTATGAACTCTCTCCAAATATTCATCAGCACCTTTTTCATCAACATGTTTAACTTCTTCCTTCAATTGGTTCAAGAAGTCAGTTTGTTTGGTCTTCATACTTGGGACAAAGATTGGAACTTCGGACCACATCTTATCCATCAATTCTAAAGGAGTACCCTTAGTTTCTGGTAAGAAGGCCCAGAAGAAGATGGCGTTGGTGAATGAACAAATAACAAATAGCAAGTAATATTTCCACCCAATTTGAGTCATAGCCTTATCTGTAACTTGGCCAATCATAGTGTTGAAAGCATATGAGGTCATAGTTGCCAACGAGACACCCTTGGATCTGATTGATAATGATAGGGATTCAGCAGGGATAACCCAGGATAATGGACCGATACCCCAAGAGAAAATGAAGTTATAAATCCAAGTTGTGGCAATGAAACCAACTTGAGCTGGTCTTGAGTTATTTGTGGCAGCTGGGAATTGAGCTAGTAAGATAGAACCAATGATAAACATTAATGAAGAGCCCAAGTTACACCCAATTAACACCCATCTTCTACCAGTTAAATCAATTGTCATGACACAACAAGCTTGAGCAATCAAAGCAATGATTGAGTTAATAGATTGGTATAGTAAAGTTCTACCTGTTGATAAACCAATGTTTGCAAAAATGGTTGGAGAAT
Source organism: Ogataea degrootiae (assembly GCA_019232045.1). Lineage (NCBI taxonomy): Eukaryota > Fungi > Ascomycota > Pichiomycetes > Pichiales > Pichiaceae > Ogataea > Ogataea degrootiae. The sequence continues at coordinate 31,210 of JAHDIT010000125.1, forward strand.
AATATTGGATTGCAGAAACACCTGTCATTTGGACTGAAGCTTGTAAGGCAACACAAATTAAAATTCTTCTGAATCTATCTTTAGTATTGAATAAATCTAACCAACTTGACTTCAACTGTTTTTCCAATTCAACTTCAGAGACAATTTGATCGAATTCAACAACAACAAATGAATCTTCGGTATCGTCATTAGCATGTAAATGAGCAATTGTCTTCAAACCTTGATCTAATTTACCAACCATAATCAAATATCTTGGTGATTCAGGGAAAACATAAATCAAAGCTGCTAGAATCCCAGCTGGAACAATTTGTAAGAACAATGGAACTCTGAATTGCTTGTTGTCAGAGAAACCCAAGTAACAACCATAACCGATCCAAGATGAACATAAAGCGCCGATACCTAAGAAGAATTGTTGTAAAGCAGTGACAGCACCTCTAATTGAAGGATTGGCTATCTCAGCTTGATACAGGGGAATAATCATAGTTAAACCACCAACACCTAAACCAGCAACAAATCTACCACCGTATAAATAATGTAAACTTTGACAACTACCTTGAATACAGCCACCAAGAATGAAAATCAAAGAAGCTGAAAAAATAACGAACCTTCTACCCCATCTATCAGCGACAGCTGAACCTAAGAAAGAACCGAAAAAGGCACCACCGGTGAATAAAGAAACGATTGCACCAGTTTCGTCTGAATTTGGATGGAATTTTTCAATGAAAGATTCACTTGCAATAACTTGAGCAATAACTGATAAATCATAACCATAGGTGAAAGAACCAATGGCGGCAAAACAACAAACCAAGAATTGGTAAACTTTTGGCTCTAACTTCATATTTTGTATAACGTATAATAATGATATTAATAAGAATTATAATAACAGTTAATTTCCATTAAGTTTTAAAATAAAATCTAAAAATTAGTTAAATTGAAGAGTAGAAATGTATGTAAAGGCAGATAGATATATAGATGGGGTTTTGTGGATGTATTTATATTGGCAACGGATTAACAAATTTGCATAAAAGGAGTTGCATAATGAGTGATTAACAGTATCATTAGCAATGTACTGGACAGTTTTGTGCGGTTGAATGAGTTGGAGTAAAACAAAGATGAAGATGAAGATGAAAATGAAGATGAAGCGAAGTGAAGAATGGGTGAATATCACTTCCATATCCGGAGAAATAAAACGGAGCGAAACAGGCCACGATTGTTGAAACGAGCATCTTGCCCGTGAGCAGGCTGGCAAACATAGGGAGTGAGTGGGGAAGCATATATTGTTTTCCCCATATTTTACTTATCCTATCTCGCAGTGTAAAATACGGGGAACCCATTGTTCAGTTCATCCGCCTCAAAGAGGAAAGCCACCCGCTCATCCTTCCCTTGTCTAATTCCTCTCTTTTTTCTCTGGTAGGCTCAATTAGGAACCTCTTCCCTCTTCTCTTTCTCTCTGATTCTTGATTTACTTTCCCCCTCCCCCTGCACATACACATATCAAACCTCTCATTTAACACTACTACTAAATTAGCCCGTTTGGTAGTTTAGCTATCCACCTCACCCATTTAGCTAATTAATCAAAGGATTGATTAATTATGTTAAGGGATTTTGGCTGGCAAAATCAAAAATAAAAAGCTTTGAGTGATGCTACTACTTAGGTATTTGTTGGTTGAAATTCAAAGGTAATTCATATCAACTATAGAAATAACAATACCAAGCTAAACGTATAAATGAATTGACGGACATATGGGATGACTGGCTATTAGCTACTTTGAGCAAGCGTGGTATGTACTCTGTCAATGCGTTGCGTACACGTCTCCGTGTATAGACACATTCACACCAGAAACCGCGCGCTTGTATCACGAGTAAAAGGTTTTGTAGTACGGTGCCCGATTATATCACGTAAAGAGACCCTTTAAAGTCGCACAAGAAAGGGTGTAGGGCTATAAAGATTGATGTTAATCAGATTTTGCTGAATAATCATCACCATACATTTTCTTGCTTCTGAATGACAACACAAACGATGTTGGTGTTGAGCTTCATTACAGGTTTCGTTATAGTTAATTATATGCTCGTTGTGTCTAAGGATTTGGTGGGCCACATCGTCCCGTTAATACTTCCGTTCCTAGTTATTTTCTTTCTTGACTTATTGCTGCTGCCGCTGTTGCTGTTGCTGGTGACGTTGTTGTTGTTATTGCAGTCGCTAACCGCTGTTGTTGTAATCAAACGTCAAAAACATGTAAAAGGGCATATAGTACGTCACCACCGACGGAAAAGAGAAAAGTAGATTAAACGAACAAAGAAAAGACGGATTCTCTTTTCTTCCCTTCTATTTACCCCGCCGTGCACAAATAAAGTGTTTAATAACACCGAATTTGGAACTGTAAAGCAAGGTGGTATTAATTGTTAGATGTTAACACGGTTCAGGTATAATTCAAGCTAATGACTCCCAATCTGTTGAGACTATACCAGTTAACTCTCATCCATCTATCCTTATTTACTAGAGGAAATATAACGAACTTATTCAATTGAAGAAGTGGAGATTTTGCGAAAAGTCCGTAAGGAGCTGGAAGTCACAGTAATTGATTAAGTTCGATTCAAGTAATCCGTCGCCACCTATAAGAAAGTTTTGATCAATGATGTCATGCAGCTAATATAAGTTTTGTTAAATGGCTTTTATTTATGAGCATTATATAATACACTGGCATTTCATTAATCACTATGTATATACATTTAAGCCATGTGGCTACATTATAACCGTTTGATGTTTAACGCTTGATAATATACCCGCTGGCTCCATCCATTGTATTGTCTTTTACGAAAGCAAATGGCTTGTATCTCGTTTGGCTGTTATACTACATGTATCTACAGTTACCTGTAGTGTTGAATGTTAACGTCGTATGGAATCTACCCAAAGCAAGGCGATTTTACTCATCATTTATTTCAATCAACAGATTCCAAACCCCCGAACCACCTTTTTGATTACCTCTGTTTTGATAGGAAGAAAACTTTTTTAACAGTTTATCTGATGAATACCGTATGACATTGTATGTGCTAACAGTATACACCATCGTAAACTGAAAAACCAACTAACAAAACACCTTCAAAATACAACAACTATTTAGTTAATCATTTCCTATTTGGGACTGATAGTGTGCGTCTATTAATTTAAAGGACCACTCATTAAATACTGTAACTGGAACTAAATCACAAGAAGTGTTCAGTTTGACCCACCTTATCACATCTAAAAGAATAATGAATAGAAAACTAAATACTTCTCTACCTAAAAGCATTTGAATTTTTGCAGTCATACCACATCAATTAGAATTACACACAAGAAATTATGCTATCGACAGAAACTAGAGATAGACTATTAACCCTCTATAGAACTGGTAAATATACCAATTTATCACCACCACAGTTGATCAAATTTTACAACATAACAAAACAATTCCTTGAAATAAATCAAGGTACATTAACAGATACTCAATACTATACCTTATTAGAATTACATTTTTTCTTAAGTTTGCTAACAATGAATGATATTGAAGCCAAGATTATATTGGATAAATTAACTGATAAATTCGATACTGGATCATCTGAGAAATTGGTAGTTTTGAAAAGTTATTATTTAGAAGCAACATCAATGTTAAGCAACAAAGATAAAACAAACGAGCAAGTTTTGAAGTTCCTAAATGATTCACAAGATTTGATGACTAAGGCTTCATTAACTAAAAATGCAACTAATTTAACAGCATCTGCAACAACTTCAACAGTTGATAGAAAAGATTTTTCAATCATTGAAAAACGTAAATTGAACTTATACAAAACTGGTGAGGCTGGTGGGAAATGGTATATTGAAAAATTATTAGAATATTTAAATATCAAACCATTGGAACCAGACGTTTGGTTTGAATTATCAAATGAATATTTAAAATTAAATGAATTTGAAAAATCTTATGATTGTTTGATGGAGATTTTGTTGATTAATCCATTCGCTTACAACATTTGGTCAAAAGTTGGTGAATGTGAGTATCAAATGTGTGTTAAGAATAATAATAATAATCCAAATATTTTAAAGAATTCAATTAAACATTTTTTGAAATCGATTGAGTTGTGTGAATTGTATTCAAGAGGTTGGTGTGGATTATTCATTTCGTTGAAGGCATTAGTCGAGTCAAATAATAGTATATTAGGCAACGGCATTGGTAAATCAAAGAAAAAAGATGTTGGTGGGGGTAGTATAAGTCCTGAAGAAACAATCAAGTATCAAAAAATTCTAAAAATTGCTGATGATAAACTGAACGAGATTATTGATAATGAAATGACAAATGATGTGGATATCGAAAATATTAAATTTGTTTTGAATAAATATGGGAATTAAATTATACTAAATTATATATATGCATAGAAATACCAATATTCAATGTAAATGTATATAAAGACAGCAAGGTAAAGTAGTGAATTGAAGAAAAGCGGCTATGGTCATTAAGTACTAGCCGTTCAAGAAATGTCACATTATAATACAACATCCATCACTAGAATCAGTGGGGTTGTTTTTATAGGTGTCTTTTAAACTTGCCTTTTTGAATTTATTGTTCTCGACTGGTAATTCACCCCAAATTTCAGGTATAAGGCAATCTTTTGTATTTTCTGTGAATTGAATAACCCTAGAAAAGAAAAAAACAAATAGATCGAAATAAAAAATCCATGTTAGTATTCTTTCAATATTCAAGGTTTGATTGTTGTTATTTGAATTTTCAAGAATAAAAGTGCTTACATCAATGAACTATTTGAGACATTGATTCTATCTCTACTTAATTCTTCTTTTAATCTATTGTTATATTGAGTTAATCTTTCTAGTTTTAAAGCTTTCATTTTATTCAATTGTATTAGTCTTAAGAGTTTTTCATTTTCAGGTGTGATTGAATTTTGCTGTTGTTGTTGTTGCCTGTTTATATTCATTGTAATCGACATTGTTTGTAATTATAATTATATCAGTATTTGTTTGTTTTTGTTTGTGTGGAACGTGAGAGAATGGAAAATATGTTTGATACAATCGTACTGTTTATTTTATTAAGCTACGTCAAGGTAAATGAATCAACGTTGTTTAGTACTGTATTGTATCGTTAACAACTTAATTTTAAATTTTCGGGTATATCTTTTGAATATCTATAATCAATTAATTGACTTTAAGCAGTTATATTAATATTAATTTATTGAATAAAATATGAAATAAATAAACTGGTAAAGCATTTTGGGATAAATAGAACAAAAGAAGTAAAACTCACATTGATAAAATTGGCCTGCCTAATACTCAAACAAGACAAATACACAGAAAGGAAGATGATTAATATCAGGAAGTGGAGAGAGGTGTATTGGTTTCAAAGCACCAAGTAAATAATTATTATGATATAATCAAGTCTGTTACAGTTAAACCCTTTAAACCTGTTGTTGGTTGTTAAATTGAGGATAAAGTAATCAGAAAAGTGTCTCAGATTCGAGAAGAACAATAGCCGCGTATCCACACGGAACAGTCCGTGTTTTCACTTCGAAATATCTGTTGTATCGGCTTTAGAACTACACCGTGATGCCTGTAACTTCAATGCTCGAGATCATGTTGTTCCTTATTCTGCGTGTTGTTCCTGTTTTGTTTTCTCTCTTTGAATATGCAAAGCTTCCGCCTCTCTCACTAGAAAAGTAATTCTTAGCTTTTGGCTTTTGACTTTTGACTTTTTCCACCGTCTTTCTAGTCCCTAAGGGCAGTGTTTTTTACCGTTTAGAGTTGGTCTTCTTTATCGGTGTTTACTGTACTAAGCTCAGTTTTAACTACTTTCAAAGGTTCAACGTCAAGCAATTTGGGTTTTCTGCTTTGGTCAACTTTAGTGCCGACCGTAAAATAATCTTACCTGTAGTAGGATTGACTGATATTACGGGGAATGACGATTATGTAATACACTGAATGAATGATAGGTGTAAAGGTTTGAGGTTAACAAACCTCTACGCCTAACCCACTTTCGCTAAAGGAATTTTTGTCTATTTAAAGGGGATCTATGAATTCCGTATGTATACCTTTTATAGCTCTTTTTACCCTTTAGTTTAGCAGGCTATGTTACCTGAAGCAACAAGTGTTTAGGTATAGTCTTTTCGACCGTATACCAGGAACATAGCCGTGCTACTATCACTAATACAACCATACGTATACACGAAGTATAGTACCACATTACCTGTCTTAACTCTGTCATCACAATATCACATATCACCCTGTCTATATTCCCACTGTTTCGCTAATCCAATTTCATCAATCGATTACATCACAGTCTTTTTTAGGTTTATATCCACCTATTATCCTACAAAAAATATCTGATGGTTAAGCCGACGGCAATATGACAATTCATCCTTTCAAACTACTATCAAAATTGTAACTGTTTCTGTTTGTCTGTTCGAAGTGTTTATACATTTCAGTAAATCTCTATAAACTGAGGACTATCCATACGTTTGAACTAATTTACAATTATTAGCAAACTAGTGATACTAGTACAGTAGTTTAGTAGTTCGACAACACAATTTATATATGCGCCATGAGAATAAATTTTATAAATTGTTTTTGTTTGAGTTTATCCCAAAACTTTATCAATATTTTTTTCTAAAAAAGAAATGTTTTGCATCCCTTGTATTTACAAAGTAAATATCACACTGTATTCAACACGCCGGAACCCATTATCATTAGCTATGCATCAAATAAACAAGTTAAATCTTTGGAAATTAACGTTTGCAGAAAGTATTTAAGAGTCCTAGCGTTTCGAGGATTTAAGCGTCTATATTCAGATTTCTCTAAATTTTTATAAATAGATTTTCCTACACAATATCCTACTATCTTGTACACTTTAAACAGTTTTCCGAGTGTATAGTTTCAAAATATATGGCTGATAATATCGGGGATTGAGAAATCATTTATAGCCATTTTTAGTATCCCTACCTCTTAGTGGTATGAGTAGCTTAGCTACCATACAAAGTAGTTCCGTCGTGGATACCTCCTCGGGCTTCTTAAAATAGTATTGGCTACATACTAAGTGAGTTCAATATTATTGACTTGTTTTAGGTCTAGTGACGGTTTTGGTAACACAATATAATAAAATATATTATTAAAAAGTTTCAAGGTGGTTTTTATATCTAAATCTTCTCCCCCTTCTGGAAGAGTTCCGATTGTAACTTCTTCCTAAATAATTACGATATACAGATCTATTTATGTTATTTCTCCATCTGCAACTTTAGTGAAAATTTTTTCACTAGCTCACTCAAATCCAATCCTAACATATCCGATTCGTACCCGACACTTAACATAATCAGCGGAATCGTATGAAGCCATACTGACTCTGCTTTGACTCTGTTATGACTTCGTTATCGTTGTGGCTTACTTGATAAATACCACAAATTGTAATGATATACAGAGAATCACACGTCTAATGAAAGTGAGGTTCTGACAGATAATTAAATACACAATTGCCTTACTCCTCCAAACAGCAAAAAATCAAGCAAAGTCTTTTATTTTAGCTATTCAACTTAGGGATGAATGATTCAACTAATGTGAATGAGAGGGCTTGATAGTTATTTGAAACTGATAGAATAAAAAGTTGATATTCTATTTGATGCTTCTTCTATCTAATCGATAGGAGAGGAATCTAAATACAAACATGGGAAATACACAAATATATATAATAAAAATAAAAGGAAAACAATTCAAAAGTGGAGTAATTCAAAGGAGGAGTACTTCAAAAGTAACG
>JAHDIT010000126.1:0-38049 GCA_019232045.1 Ogataea degrootiae
TCATTGTGTTATTACATAAGATATTACGCGATTTGCTCTGTCTATAACAAACTTTGCTCTTTCCTTATCAACTCCCGCGTAGTAGTTTGTAGTTACGTAAGCTGGGACCATTGAAAAACATACAAAACCGTTTTGAAAGAGAAAAGTGTAGAGGTGTGAATATTATTGTCTACTCAGATTTACTTCAGTTATCCCACTTTAGAAAGCTTCAGGAGCATATCACTGTTTTAAACCTACTTCACTTGAACCAAATTCGAAAATAGTAATAGTATATATTTTAAATCTTTTGTATATAATAAAAAAGGAGGAAGTTTCTTGTCCAAACTTAATACAATTCATTTATCTAAAATAAATTGTACTCCTGTCAACATATAAATATAATGGATGATTGACTTTGGATACAATATATGTATATCTAAATGAAACTTCTCTTATAGTGAATATAAAAGATACAACAAAACTCAAAGATGAAATGTGACTAGAGAACATAAAACAACAAAGGTAATAAAGAAAAAAAATAAACACAACTTCGCCATAACAAAAAGGTGGTCATAAATAATAATAAAAAACACAAGAGGGCGAAACGAGGAGTAAATGAGCTAAAACTAATGAATCGTAAAATTATTCACAGTCTCGAATTGCACACATTTACGCCCACATATATGCCATTGATCTAGAAATAAATAATGATTTATATTTAGATAGCTTCAGTTAAAGCCTTGTTCAATTTGTTAACTTTAGATGATAATGATAAATCAACAGTGTTGTCACCAACCTCGACGATTAAACCACCTAGTACATCTGGGTTAACTTCATTGGTGATCTTTAAGGTCTTACCTTCACCAACAAACTTGGAACCTGAGATTGACTTTGATAATCTTTGCAGGATCTTGGAGTCTAAAGCTTTAGCTGAAACAACAACAGCTTCAACAACACCGTTGGAGGCATCGTTTAAAACACCGAATTGTTTGGCAATAGCACCAAATAATGATAATCTGTTGTTTTCAGATAAAACTGATAATAAGTTGGAGACAACTGGTTCTAATTTGAATTCCTTGGTTAAGATTGAGATAACTTCCTTTCTTGAGTCGGCGGATAAAGATGGGTTACCTAAAATGGTGCCCAACTTAGTATCACTGATGATGGCAGCATTTAATTTACCAACAGAAGCGTTAACTTTGTCAATTGAAGATTCTTTGGCAGCGGCGGTGAATAAAGCAGTTGCGTAGGTACCGTCTAAACCAAATAATTGAACTGGGGCCTTAACAGACTTAGGAGCTGAAGTAGCTAGAGATCTAATGAATTGACGGGAAGCCATTGCTGATATGTTGTAATTGACGATTTGTATTGTAGATTTCCTCTGACAGTGACAAGTATTGAATGCGATTACTTGTTGACGCAATTACTTGAAGCTACAGCGTGTTCTTGTATACCACTTGGCTGGTTCGTTTGTTGGTTGGTATCCTATCGCAGTTTAGGAGCGATCAACACTTTTGCTGCCAATTTGAAGAAGCGGGTAACAATTTCAAATTTTTTCATTCGCTCAGCATAACTACAATGTACCTTAATGTTTTGTGCGCTCAAGTTATGCTAAGCTCTCTCTCATCAATTTTTCATACTTTCCGTCACATCAGATACTGATTCGATATTGAAGGCTAGTTAGTTGACAGAAACTAGGACAAGGACAAATAAAAGATAATACACGATAAATACTTTTCGAATACCTAGATTATACAAACTCTTCAGAGCCAGTGCAAACAATAGCATTATGTTCCAAAGATACCTCTCTTCAGTGTTGGGTCACTCCCAATCACTCAGGAGTATACCTTTGTCAACAAGAACATCCTCTTCCATAATGAGATTTGCATCAACAACAACCGCAACTACATCTTCAAAAGCCCCAAAATTGCTCAAAATCCAAGCTAGAAAGTTAGAAATGACGGAATTGGAAAAGCAAGATTTATTGACAAGAACGCAATTGGCCTTGGCTAAAGAAACTGTTCAAATGAAGAAAGTTAAGCCAACATCTCCTGGTGTTAGATGGTGGAGAAAGCCAATATACCCGTATTTATGGAAAGGTAAACCTTACAAACCATTAACAGCCACGAAAATTTCACAATCCGGTAGAAATCATTCAGGTAGGATTACCGTTAGACATAGGGGTGGTGGACATCAACGTCGTATAAGATTTATCGATCACAGTAGAAGTAAACCAGGCCCACAAACTGTCGAAAGGATTGAATATGATCCAAACAGAACAAGCCATATTGCTTTAATTAGACACAATGAGACTAAAGAATTATCGTATATTATTGCGTGTGAAGGTTTAAGAGCTGGTGACGAAGTTGAATCTTTCAGGGCAGGTATTCCACAAAGACTAATCGATGAAATGGGTGGTGTCATTGACCCTGCCATGTTATCCGTTAGAATCTCAAGAAAGGGTAACTGTTTACCAATTTCTATGATTCCAGTTGGTACTATTGTTTACAACGTTGGTGAAAGATCAGACGGTGAAGCCAAATATTGTAGAGCTGCTGGTTCTTACAGTAGAATTGTGGCTAAACTACCAGAGAAGGAAAAGGCCATCGTTCAATTACAGTCCGGTGAACAGCGTTACGTTTCAATCGAGGCATGCGCTACATTAGGTGTTACTTCCAACTCTGCCCATCACAATGAAAGTTTAGGTAAAGCTGGTAGATCAAGACATAAGGGTATTAGACCAACAGTGAGAGGTGTGGCCCAAAATACATGTGACCATCCAATGGGTGGTGGTAGAGGTAAATCCAAGTCCAACAAATTATCCATGTCTCCATGGGGTGTGTTGGCTAAGGGTGGTTTCAAGACTAGAACTGGTAAACATGTTAACAAGATGAAGTATAAGGACAGACCAAGAGGAAAAGAAGCTAGAAATTAAGGAGTCATTTAAGTTTGTTTTGTAAATAGTATACTCTTACAATGTAGATACATATTAATATATGTTAATTTTCTAAACAAATGATTATAAAGGACTTGTAGTACCAATCTCATGATTTCGAAACGATTTTAACTGAAGAAGGGATGAAAGAGATATCCTTTTTTCGGCTGTTAAGACCTGTTCTTCACGTGACCGATTACATAAGCTGGGAATAGGTATAAGCGACGCGTCTATCAGTGTAGAAGATTGACAGTTTTATCCGGGCCCTATAATAAAAATACTTGGTGAGAACAGTAAACATTCAATCAGATCCTTTACAGAAATAATAGCAATATACAAATTTGTTTACTACTAATAATTGAGCAGTTATGATCCCTTTTCACGGTTCAGGGGTATGTTTAGTTTTAGAACCAGATGGGTTGAGCAATGCTTGTGGAATCTGTGACGGGTACGTTGCCGGAAAGGGCGCTTCCCGAGAGATTCAGGCCTGATTTTTATTGGATGGGAAAGGTGAGAAATTTGGGGTGTACTTGGTGCGAGGGTTAGATAATAGGCGGATATGATTGGTGGTGAAGGTATCGTCAGAAGTGGTTGTAAAGTGAGAGAATGAGTCAAATTCAAGTGCTTTTAAGAGGTATGCATGTTGGGGAAGGATAAAGTTTGAAAGGAAAGCCTTTTTACAGACAGAGTCAGAAGAAACGCCCCTGATAAGGGGACTGGGGTGCGTGACTCTGTTTTTGGTTTGGTGACTCTGGCCAGAAAGGCGAAACCGTCTGGGGGAGTCAAGGGGTGTAATACACCAAAACATTCCCAAAGCAGTAATAAACCGGGGTGTAGGGGCATCGAAGGGTCGTGCACGGAGTAGATGATTGAGATGAGCTCCGGTCTCTGAGATTTTTTTTTTTCATTTTTCAATTCCAACCAAGTCAGACAGGGAGAGTAGACAGATGCCTAGGCTACGGTTCTCCTTAATTTCTACTGACCCTGACCAGCCAGCACACAAGATTTCCCAGTATATAGCAATATTTAATCCTTCTTCACAATTGTGCTGTCTTTCAGGTCCTTCTTTGTTTCATATATATTTTCATTTTTGATTTGTTTGTCAGGTAGGTAGAACAAAAGGAACACCATTACTTACAAAATGTTAAGAAATTCGATTAAACGTTGCGTGTCTTACTCCAGATCACCTGCTTTAAAATCTCTAAAGGCATCTCCAATTGCCTTGTCAACAAGGTCTTTCACGTCAACCTCGAGTACACTGGCTGCAGAAATCCTATCTGGCACTAAATTAGCTAAGAAGATTAGGTCAAATGCCTCTGAATCCATCTCCGAAATTCAATCACAAAACAAAGGTTTTAAGCCTTCTCTAACCATCATTCAGGTCGGTGCTAGACCAGATTCTTCAGCTTACGTCAGAATGAAGTTGAAGGCTTCCACTGAATCAGGTATCGATTGTCAAGTTATCAAATTACCTGAAGATACACCTGAAATAGTACTATTGAACAAAATCTACCATTTGAACCAAGATTCATCAGTCCACGGTGTTTTGGTTCAACTACCACTACCAAGACACATGGATGAAGTTAAGATCACCAATGCCGTTATCACATCTAAAGACGTTGATGGATTTGATAGATACAACACCGGGGAGTTGACAAAGAGAGGTGGTGAACCAATGTTTTTACCATGTACTCCTCACGGTTGTATGAAGTTGCTAGCCGAGTCAGGTATCGATTTAAAGGGTAAACACGCTGTCGTTATTGGTAGATCCGACATTGTGGGGACTCCAGTTGCTGCTATGTTAAAGAACGCTGACTGTACTGTTACCGTCTGCCATTCAAGAACCACCAACATTCCAGAATTGGTTGGTACTGCTGATATTGTTGTTGCTGCTCTTGGCAGACCAAATTTTGTCCAAGGTGAATGGTTAAAGCAAGGTGCTGTTGTTATTGACGTTGGTATTAACTATATCCCAGATGCTACAAAGAAATCAGGTACTAAGTTAGTTGGTGATGTTGATTACGAGTCCTGTTTAGAAAAAGCTTCCTTTGTTACCCCTGTTCCAGGTGGTGTTGGTCCAATGACTGTTGCTATGTTAGTCGATAACGTTTTAAAAGCTGCAAAGAGACAGTTAGAAAAGGATAACCAGTTGCCAACATGCGAGCCTTTACCATTGACTTGCTTAGACCCTGTTCCATCCGATATTGACATTTCAAGAGCACAAGAACCAAAGCATATCACTGAAGTTGCCGAAGAATTAGGTATCAGAGAAAAAGAATTAGAACAATTTGGTCACTACAAGGCTAAAGTTTCATTAGATACGTACGAAAGATTGAAGGATCAAAGAGAAAACGGTAACTATATCTTGGTTGCTGGTATCACCCCGACTCCATTAGGTGAAGGTAAATCTACAACTACTATGGGTATCGTGCAAGCTTTAGGTGCTCACTTAAACAAAACCGCTATTGCTAACGTTAGACAACCATCAATGGGTCCAACCTTTGGTGTTAAAGGTGGTGCAGCTGGTGGAGGGTACGCTCAAGTCATTCCAATGGATGAATTTAATATGCACTTAACTGGTGATATACATGCGATTGGTGCTGCCAACAACTTGCTAGCTGCTGCCATTGATACTAGAATGTTCCATGAGTCTACCCAATCTGATAAAGCTTTATACAAGAGATTAGTTCCAGCTAAAAAAGGTGTTAGAACTTTCAACTCTTCCATGTTAAAAAGATTAGAAAAGCTAGGTATTGACAAGACCGAACCGAACGATTTGACGGAAGAAGAAGCTGCTAGATTTGCTAGATTGGATTTAGTTCCAGAATCTATTTCTATCAAGAGAGTCGTTGACGTTAACGACAGACATTTGAGAGGTGTGACTATTGGTCAAGCACCAACTGAAAAGGGTTTATCAAGAGTCACTGGTTTCGACATCACAGTTGCTTCTGAAATCATGGCTATCTTGGCATTATCAAAGGATTTATCAGATTTGAGAACAAGGGTCGGTAATATGGTTATCGGCTCGAACAAAAAGGGGGAGCCAATCACCGCTGAAGATATCATGTGTGCCGGTGCCATCACTGCATTATTGAAGGATGTCGTTAAGCCAAACATGATGCAAACTTTAGAAGGCACGCCTGTCTTTGTTCATGCTGGTCCATTTGCTAACATCTCCATTGGTGCCTCATCTGTCATTGCCGATAGAGTTGCTTTGAAGTTGGCCGGTAAGCCGATCAACAACCCATCCGCTGAAAAGGGTTTCGTTGTCACTGAAGCTGGTTTCGATTTCACCATGGGTGGTGAAAGATTCTTCAACATCAAATGCCGTTCTTCAGGTTTGAAGCCGGATGTTGTTGTCTTAGTGGCAACTTCCAGAGCTTTGAAGTTGCACGGTGGCGCACCAGACGTTAAACCAGGTCAATCATTACCTGATGAATATGTTACTGAAAATGTTCAATTAGTGAGAAACGGTTGTGCCAACTTGGCAAAGCAAATCGCGAACGCTAAATCATACGGTTCACCGGTTATTGTTGCCATCAACCAATTTTCCACTGATACCCAAGCTGAAATCCAAGCTATTAAAGAAGAAGCTTTGAAAGCTGGTGCATACGATGCGGTGCCGTCAAACCACTGGGCACAAGGTGGTTTAGGTGCTTTAGAGCTAGCCAAGTCTCTGGTTAAGGCTGTTGAAGAAGTTCCTGTTGTGGGTCAACCAGTTGAATTCTTGTACGAATTGGAAGGCAACACCGTTGAAGATAGATTAAACGCCATTGCCACCAAGATGTACGGTGCCAAAGGTATTGAATTGTCCGAATTAGCTAAGGAACAAATCAAGAGATATGAAAACCAAGGTTATGGCAATTTACCAATCTGTGTGGCAAAGACCCAATACTCATTGTCCCATGATCCTAAATTAAAGGGTGTTCCAACTGATTTCATCGTTCCTGTTAGAGAAGTTAGAATCAGTGCTGGTGCTGGGTACTTGTACGCTTTAGCTGCTGAAATCATGACCATTCCTGGTTTATCAACACACGCTGGGTTCATGAACGTTGAAGTTAATGAAAAAGGTGAAATTGAAGGTTTGTTCTAGGTCAGTTTGTTTGTTTTTTCAACTTGTGTTTGAGTTTTGCCGTGTGTTTTTTAGAAAGTGGTATATATGTTTTTGTTTTTGTTGCTTATAGATTATATATATATGTTTAATTTGAGCCATTAGAATATGTTAATTAATTATAAAAGTAAATATTCAAAATTTCCTTAGACTTCTTTCGAAATGTCTCGATTTTAAAATTGTCTCGAACAATCCGGCATTACAATACCAAAAAAAAAGGCAAATGGATTTATGTGATTATGGCTTAAGATCTAGCTCTGAAAGAAAGTCAATATCTTGATATTAATCAAAAAACAAAAAAACAAAAACAGCAAAGGACTAAGGGGAGTGACAATAGGCAAAACACGCCCTCTATTTTTGAAAAGAAACAAAATGTGATAATGAAATAACGGCAAAAGAGAGAATAATATATTCATAAACTCAGAAAAAAACGTTGTCCCTTATTCAGCATTAATCTCTGCGGATCTCTTTGCTTGCTTGATCAAATTTTCAGGAGCATCAAATTCATCAAGCATCAATTCAATAACTCTAATCTTATCCGGAGTGTTAAATTCATCATTGACGAACAACTCATTCATTTCCTCAACGGTACTAACCCTAACATTTTCGTATTCAGAATCACCATGGAACAATTCCAACATCTTGAAATGATCCCATTTTTGAATTTGGTTGTATTGGGCCTGTGGACCATGAATCAACTTCTCAATGGTATAACCCTTGTTATTCAACACAAATAAATACGGCTTCAAGTTCCATCTACATAAATCAGAGATCGATTGAACAGTCAATTGCAATGAGCCATCACCGATGAATAAGATAACACGACGGTTTGGGTCAATTTCCTCAAGTGCAAAAGAGGCACCGGTTGCGGCAGGTAATGCAAATCCAATAGAACCCCATAAGACTTGAGAGATGGCAGTTGTGTTTGATGGGAAGTGCGTGCCAGTGATACCAAAGGACGAAGTACCTGTTTCAGTAACTATAACATCACCGGATTTCAAAAAGTAGGAGAGTTTCTTCCATAGATAATCTTGAGTTAATGGTCCTGACATTTCTTCTTCCACAGTTTTGTAATTGTTGATGGATTCAGGTAATGAAGCTGGCTTATACTTTAAATCAATTGTGCCGATCAAAGAATCTAATCTTTCCAAGACAAATTTCATTTGCAAACCTTCATAAACTGCCTTTTTCACTTTACAAAAGTTAGAATGGAATTCAATAACGTTTGTAGTGTGGTATTCGTAGGAAAACGAACCGGTATTGAAGTCAGAGAGTAAACCACCAACTGATAAGATCAGATCAGAAGATTCAACAGCTTCTTTGACGTCAGGGGATGATAAGACCCCAACATAAACACCACCAAATCTAGTGTCATTTTCATCAAAGGAGGATTTACCCATTGGAGTAGTATAAACTGGGAACTGGGTGGCATTGGCAAATTTCTTAACAGAATCTTTGACATCATGTCTTGAAGCACAAGCATCAACTAGGATACATGGGTTCTTGGCTTCTTTGATCTTTGCTAAGATAACACTAACAATTTCGTCTTCACCTTCTGGATCGTTTGGTTTCAAATTCAAATCGATTTCAACGTTTAATAAACTGGAATCAACCTTCATTTCAACAAAATTTGAAGGCAGACCTAGATAAACAGGTCTTTTGTTCAGGTAACCGGTTTGAATCAAATTGTCAATAACCATTGGAGCAGTGACGATATCATCAATGATTGATAATTTTAAGGAAATATGATTCGACATGTGTTCGAAAACTTGGAATCTTGAATCACCTAAAGTATGATGCAACAACAACTTGTTCTTAACTGCCGAAGTAGAAGGCATACCAACGATATGAATCATACCAACATGTTCAGCATAAGAACCAGCAATACCATTAACTGCAGACAATTCACCAACACCAAAAGTAGTAACCATTGCACCGAAACCGTTGATTCTAGAGTAGCCGTCCGTCGAATAAGCAGCGTTTAACTCGTTGGCATTACCAGCCCAACGGAGGCCGTCAACTTCATAAACGTGGTCAAGTAAGGCTAGATTGAAATCACCAGGGACACCGAAGACGGTTTTGACACCAACTTGCTTTAAACGTTCAAAGACGTATTGACCAAGAGTGATTTCTGTTGGGAGTGTTTTTTGTCTTTTGGAAGTAGTAGCAGCCATTTTTTTCAATTATTAGTATTATTCGGAGATCAAATGATGTATATTTGGGGATGAGAACAGGGACGGAAGAAGATAGGAAGAGGATTGAGGAGGTTTTATAGTTATTTTCTTTGACTCGATTGTTAACTCAATTGTCAATTGAGTTCAATAAAGGAATAATATATGATAGAACGATGGCAAACGAATATGGTAAGAGAAAGAAGACGGACTTAGAAGTGGGTAGTGGATGCTGGGATCGAGGAATGGATCAGTTGATCAGTTGATTAGAGCTGGATACGCAATACGGCAGCAACACCAAATTTAGTAGACGCATCAACTTATGTCTCGGCGGCGGCTCGGACTTTGACTGGTATTTCTTGCTCCTTTCGGAAGAAAGCGGAGAAGAGAAGTGGGAAGTGGGAAACTGTTCCTTCTTATAGTTGGACAGAAGGGGGTACCGAGTCAACTTAGTTAGGGCAACCTGGGCAGACGATCCATTTATAAACTTCATATTGCACTGAAGTACTTACACACACGCAGGTGTACTTACTTCCTAGTCTCATTTGGTACTTGGAGTAATAGAAATGAAAATCAACAGCACCCCCAACACCACCTTCACTCAGCGCTTCGAACTGTTTTTTTGTATGTTTAGAGCCCTTTTGTCTTGTTTGCTTTGTGTCGACGTTGTACTAGATTCAGTAATACAATCAAACTTCATGACTATATATGTAAGAAGAGTTGATATACTGGCACACCACTAACTTCATTCTGCTCGCTTTCTTTTCTTCAACTTCAACTAAAAACAAAACCACAAAATAGTTTCCCTCTCTGGTCACCAAACAAAGCAGCGGTCACCTTGTAGGATCAACTTCTGAAGTTCAATTCAATCTTTTGTATCTCTTTCGGTTTTGAGCTAATCTATATGTAATTCAGGCCGTTTGGTTTCCCAGAGTGTCCCCCAATAGCCTGAATAAGAACAACGTTTGATAAAAATGGGCGCATTTCTTTGCATTGGATTGCGTCCTGTTTCTTCCAGGGAAATGTTTTCTAGCCTAGAAGTGTTACAATGTCAGGTAATTATGGCTTATGAGATAGTTCTCAATCCCGCTTAATTTTCATGATTTGCTTAAAGTCAATTTGAACAAACAGTATCGGCTTACAAGTTATGGGAATGTGTTGTGTTAGTTGGAACCGAAATTGTGCAATATTCACCTATTTGTTGAAATATTTAAATTGGAACATTAATCTTAAAATTCAGCTTAATTTTTCACTTTTTCATTAATCCGCTATTTAGTGATAATGCAATTCATTATAATCTTGCAGTGAGTCGTAGATGTTCACTATCGAGGCAAGAAAGAGTGGTTGGTAGGCCTTTTAATATATACAACCAGACGACTGTCACAGCTGCATATATAAGCTCATGATCGTTTAGTACACACACGAAAAACTCGCATTACAAAAACAAAACATCTTCATGTTTTGTTTACTTAATACCAGGAGTCTGTTTTGTTTAGTTTTGTTTTGCTTTGTTTTGTTTGAAAGTACAACAATGATTCATACATGAATTTGTCTAAATTTGGTCTGCTCAATCCTCCAATTTCGTACTTTTTCTTCCAATTCACTTAAAACTTATCAAAGTTATCACGATGGGTAAAGTGTACAAAAATATCAAAGACTCCTCCCTTCCTGAACAGAAGCAAACCCTTTTGAAAGGTATGCCCATTTTCTATTTTCATCCATCCATGTGTTCTTGCTTTCACCACAATTTATGGGTGTTCATATTTGCTTAATTACAAACTTACTAACCATATTGCACTATCCACTAATACAGAAGAAGGTCCGGAATCACTAACCGTCAAAGATTTGAAACAGTTATTGAAGGATTTCGATGTCGAATTTGTGTCTTCTTCAAGAAAGGCCGTCTTGGTTGATTTAGTTCAAGACAAAGTGCTGCCTCAATTGAAAAGTATCGATAGCCACAAAAACAAACCAAAAGATAGCAAAGATTCAACAAAGAAACCCATACTTAAAACTCCAGAACCAGAAATATCTGAAGATAAATCACCCAGATCATCTAAACCAGGTCTTTCATCAGATGCAACCGCCTTTAAATCTCCAAAATCAACGAAGGCAATTAAATCCATGGGAATTCATAAAGCAATACCCAAAGCAGCTCCAAAAATACTACCAGTAACAAAAGCCGATGAAAAACTTCTTAAATTACTTGAAAAATTGCCCGAGAACTCTTCTGTCACAAACAAACAATCACTGAATACAACACATTCCAAAATCGTCAACACAACGCCCGTGCCTTCTGATACAAACGATAAGAAAACCATAGCCACAACTCCAATTGCCTCCAAGATTAAAGCAACCCCAAAATCAACTAAAATAAAAACAGCGCTTCAAAGCAATCACACGATACCCCAAAAACGTACATTAGAGGACAGTCCATTCACGGAAGGTGATTCCGATTTTACAAATGTTTATCAAGAATACTCAAGAGTAACGAACAAATCAACAAACTACAGGGATAACTTCTCTTCTTCCCCTGCTGCTACGCCATCAACTCCTTATAGAAGCAGTCATAAAAAATCGAAACCAAATACTGCCAGTTTATTACAAGAGATGTCAACTGAGGAAGTTGAAGTTGTTACAGATACGTCAATGTTAGATGCTACTACTGCTTCTGAAGGGACTCCAATTAAGAACAACACCAATATCAAGCAGCTCGGCTCTATTTCAAATCAAAACGATCTCAACGCCATAAAGGCCCAAGTTCAATCCTCACCATTTGTTTCACAACAACCAGTTACAGCCCCACTGTTGCCATCTTCCACTCCAATGAAAGATGACTTTTCCAGGAAAAATCTCAAAAGAAGGGCTGGAATTATGCCGCCTCTTTCTTCTTTGAACGTTAGCAAATCGTTTGCCAACAAGCTAAGAATCGAACAAGAACATTCCTTGGGTGAAAGTACCCCAAAGGGTCCACAAAAGAGCTTGACACTTGAAAAAGAACCGTTACCAGAGAAGGTTGAATCAATTAAGGTGGATCCAACTATGAAATTTGATGAAGTCACCACCGATCGCCTGAAAATCAGAACTCCTGATATTTCCTCTGATGATGAAGAAATCTTGAAAACTTTGCAAGAAGAATTTGAACTAGAAGATAAGAAAATACAAGAAGAAGCAAGACAAGTTTTACAACAAATCAACAACAACTATTCTTCATATTTTTCAATATCCACTATACGCAAACTCATGACTGCCTGGTTTATTGCATTATTTGCATTCTACGGCTTCACTTGTTATAGAGAGAAAAGAATTCAGGTAGGATTCTGCGGAGAAGAAATCAATAGACCAATTTTTAATTATGATAGATATAAATATCCCCTAATTTCACCATATACTGACGCAATCGAAGAAGCTTTCAAATTAGAATGTATACCCTGCCCACCACATGGTGAATGCTATTCATATTCTAGACTCCAATGTGATCCTGACTATACTAAGCTGAACCCATGGTACTCTGGATTTGGATTGATACCAACGTATTCAGTGTGTGTTTTAGATTCTGTTAAATTAAAGAAGATCGATAGAATTGTGAAAGAAGTTACTGATTTATTGAGCCGTCGTAATGCTGAACTAAAATGTGGCGAAGGTGACGATGAGGATGCTGGATTAACTATTCTTCACCTACAGAATTATTTGGCTGAGAAGTTTGAGCTGAATGGTAGCTCTTCAGATGACTATAGCGATGATTTTGAATATTTATGGGATAAGGCTTATCAAATTTTGATTACTAAACCTGAATTGGTTTTCATTGAACTTGAAGATGACAACCGACTGGTTCGTTCACATTCCAAATCACGACTGTCGTTGAAGTGCAAGCTGAAGAAAGTTTTTGTCAAGACTTTATTGAGATTGAAGTATCCTATCATGTGCTTTGCTGCTGTTTCTACATTCGTTGGAATAATAACTTTCAAGATTAAGAATTACAGACGTCAAAAACAATTAATCAATAAATCGATTAAAGATATCACTGTGAAAGTGATTAAGAAATTACAAGAACAAGCGAAAAGTCACCATCAAACTGGACATGGCTTACCATTTATTGCCAAGATTCAATTAAGGGATTATTACATCAACATTGAACCAGAGTTGACAGATAAAAGTAAATCAACAGTTTGGGATAAAGTTGTCAGAAATGTTGAGAGGAACAGTAACATTAAAAGTTACCAGTGTGAAGTGAGGGGTGACATTATGGTTGTTTGGGAGTGGATCAGTGCTATATAGTATAGTTAGTTTTGTTTGTACATTGCACTTGCCAAACAAATAGTTTACGTTTTGTACTGGTCGTGTTGATTAAATGCTTGTCTGCGCCACACTATATTCTGGCGTCCTCAGCCACAGATTGAGGATTCATTGGGGGCTTTAAGCAGTGTGGCGCGTGTTGAAAAATTTCGAAAAAATTGGACATTCTGAAGAGTCATTGAGGCGTGATTTAAGTGGACTCCTTGTCTTTTTGTAGGAACATGATCAGAACCTATAAAAAGTAAAAATACAACTAAGCAATACATATAGACTAATAGACAACAACAAAATGTCAACTTTTGGAACTATTTTTAAAGTCACAACGTACGGTGAATCCCATTGTAGATCCGTCGGCTGTATAGTTGACGGTGTCCCACCAAACATGTCATTAACCGAAACAGACATCCAACCACAACTAACAAGAAGAAGACCAGGCCAATCGAAACTAACAACCCCACGTAATGAAAAGGACCGTGTTGAAATACAATCTGGTACTGAATTCGGCAAGACTTTGGGAACCCCAATTGGTATGATTATCAAGAATGAAGATCACAGACCGAAAGATTACACTGAAATGGACGTTTATCCAAGACCATCACATGCCGATTATACTTATCTGGCCAAGTACGGTGTCAAGGCCTCTTCAGGTGGTGGGAGATCATCAGCTAGGGAGACTATCGGTAGAGTTGCCGCTGGTGCCATTGCTGAAAAGTTCTTGTCACAAGTTAACAACGTTGAGATTGTTGCGTTTGTTTCAGCTGTTGGTGATTGTGAAATCAACAGATCTGTGAAAAATCCTGAATTCATAGAACTGTTAAAAACTATCACTAGAGAAAGAGTTGACGAGTCAGGTCCAATTAGATGCCCGGACCTAGAGTTGGCTGATAAAATGACTAAGATTGTGGAAGATTGTAAAGACAACCAGGATTCAATTGGTGGTGTCGTCACCTGTGTCATTAGAAACGTTCCTATTGGATTAGGTGAGCCTGCTTTCGATAAGCTGGAAGCTCAATTAGCTCACGCCATGCTGTCAATCCCAGCCACTAAAGGTTTCGAAATCGGCTCTGGTTTCGAAGGTACGAAGATTAGAGGGTCCGAACACAATGATCCATTCGTTAAGAAAGAAGACGGTAAGTTAGGAACAACCACCAATAACTCTGGTGGTATCCAAGGTGGTATCTCTAACGGTGAAGACATTTACTTCTCAGTTGCCTTCAAACCTCCTGCAACCATTTCTCAAAATCAAGAAACCGCTTCTTATGACGGTGACGCTGGTGTTTTGTTGTCTAGAGGTAGACACGATCCAAACGTTGTTCCAAGAGCAATTCCTATCGTTGAAGCTATGGCTGCTTTAGTGCTGGCTGATACTTTATTGGTTCAAAAGGCTAGAGAATCTACTTTTGGTACTGTTTATTAAATCTCTGCCTCCTTTCTTTTCTCCTATAGTGATATAAATATATATGTATAAAAGAATAATTAGTTTAAATTGGAATATCCTACACCTGTACGTCGTTTCGTATATAGCTAACAGTACGATTCAAAAAAAAGTAAACTTTCAAATAAAACTACATAGATTATAGCTAGCCCTTGGAAATCATTCATAAGTACTTTCATCTTTACCTTTACTCTCATCACTGACAACTCTGCGTCTAGTTGTATAATCTTTACCCACAAAAGAGTTATCAGCTTCGCCAACCATCGACACATCACCTTCTTCATAATCTGCAAAAGGATTGTCACCATTACCAGTCTCGTTCTCGCTTTCATCTTCATCTGAAGTATCTGGATTGATCACACGTAGTTTAGATCTTCTCTTTGAACTCACCAAAACTTGAACATCCAACTTATCTAAATCTTCATCTATTTGCATATCGTTCAATAGTGGAAGTATAGGAATCAAAGCCCGTGATGGTGAAGTGGATGCTAGCAGAAGCCCTTGCGATTGACTTCTACGAGGGGATGATCCAGATCTCGGTGTCATTGGAACCGGATTTGCAAATGGATCTTCTTGTGACCTACGACTTGGTGGTGGGATAGGTAGTAGGCCCAAACTGTCAGTTGAACCCGTTCCAGCTAAGGAAGCAAAGTCACCGCTTCTTTGTGGGGATTTAGAAAAGTCTCTCAGAGATGAATTTTCAGGGATTAAAAAGAGGGTTGAGTTTGATTTGTCGTTGTGAACAGGCGACGAATAGATTCTTGCTGGTACTTTCAGTTGATCTGTCAACTGTTCATCTGTTTCTTCGGGTATTATTGCTGTGATGGTATGTTCAGGATCTGCTGCAGCTGTTGGCGTTGTATTAGAATCTTCGAAACTTGTCTCTGCAGTGACAAATGTTCTTATTGAAGATTGGTAGGAAACATTACGTCTCAGAGACTTACCCAGATTGTTCGATATACTTGATAGGGATCTTTTCAAGACAGAGCTTGCTGAAGTGAGGGTTCTATTATGGGTTGGAGATGGGAGCTCAGTTGAAAATTCATAGTTATCGTATTCTTCATCTTGGTTACTTATATCAGTTGGAGTAGCACTGTTTGCAGAGTATACAACAGTGTTTGATCTATGGCCCATGAATTTATGCTTGGGTTGTCTCTCCTTTTCGTACATTTCTCTTTTACGTCTCCAAGAACTGATGGATAAGTTATCACCGTCGTCGAAATCATTGATTTTGACTTCCTCTCCAAAATAGGATTCTCTATGTTGTGATGTTTCCTTTTCGTTACCAACATCTCCTGTTTTTGTTGATTCAGAGTCGATTGTAGAGAATGATGGATTTTGCTTATTGCCTTGATAGAATTCCATGATATTTTTAATTTCTTTCTCCTTTTCCAAGTTTTCTTGATTCCGCTTGTGTCTTTTATATAACAACCACCCAACAATAGAAATGATAATGATTGCCAACAATGGAATGACAACTGATAGCACAATGATTAAACTTTTGTTTGATTTAGTGTCTGATTTAATGTTATTAAATGAAGTGTAATCAACAGAAGCCATTTGCTCAAACGTTGTGGTGTTGTACAATTTAATATAATAATCAGGAGTATCTCTCTTTGCTTTTGATGCTGATTTAGCAACAGTTCCGGTATTATTAGAAATAACAAGTAAAGTGTCATAAATAACGGTGGCACCAATAATTTGATCTAAGTTCAATTCGTCGTTCAGAAAGTTGTTTGTTATTGAATTTGCTAAACTAATTGTTGTATCTAACGATTTCCAAGACCATGCTGATTTAGCAACGTCCAATTCGGCAAAATTTGGAGAACTATATGAGTCCGAAGTTAGTTCACCACCAACCATCAACACTTTATCAATGGTGAAATCGGAAAAGTTGTTGTTGACATAATCTTTATTCATCGAGTAACTGTTGAAAACGGGTAGTAATAAAGTTCCAGTACGTGAATTGATAGTATCATCGGCATCAACTGAAACGGATTTGAAGGCCCATGACTCATATTGCCATAGAGCGAGTTGTTTCAAACTAACCCAACCAGTTTCTGCCTTACCACCAACTAATAGTTGAGTATTGTAGTTGATTAAAACGTTTGATGAATGGTAGAACCCACTTGGCGAAACAGAAGTTTCAGCATCGTATATTTTCAATTCAATTAGATCCAATCTAATCAAACGATCAGATATGGTGGATGAAGAAGTGTTGTATCCACCGTATATATATATGGATTCTGTGTCATCCAACGTATGCAAATATGAGGATTGATACAAATGTCCAACTTTGTCTTCCAGTTCAAGTTCTTGCCATTTACCAGTTGTTGAGTTATACAATGCCAATGTGAGTAGTTCCTGGTTATCATCTTGATTGGTGGTACTGTTAGTTGATCCATAAATGGCGAAAAGTTCAGATGCAACAGCTATTATTTTGGAGTTATTTGATGGAACATCAATTTTTGACCGTATCAAATCACCCGAAGAGAATTTTGAGTTGAACTGGAAAGGTATCAGTATATTGGTGTCATCATTTTGGATGTGAACGTACGTTGTTCTGTTGTTGTAGTTGTAGATGGTGTCTTGTAAATCGTCAGCTGTTGATGGGTTTATGAGTAGTAGCACTGCAGACAGCAAAAAATTAAGCAGTTTATAGCTCAACATTATGAAGTGCTTATTCTTGGTATACTGTATTAGTTTTAGTTCGTTGAATCGTAGTAATGTGACAGGTTGCAAATGATGTTTATATGTTCAAAAATATGGGGCAACTGTTGTTTGTTATTGGACTGAGTTTTTGGAAAAGTAATAGCGATGAAAATCTACTATGTAGAGAACAAGTAGCCTGATATAATATGGTTAGAGACCCATAAGCCAAGTGAATATTTGTTCACTAGAGAAAAAGGTATACATCAAAACCCCAAATCACGGAGTTGTCAAACATCAAGATAGGAGTAACAACAACAACAAGGGCGGTTTAGATTACTGCAGTTTTTCAGAAAATCAATCTATAAAATTGCAGGTGATCCAAGTGAAGGCAGTGGAATGTATGTTGACAATTTGCCGTTTTGGGAAATCAAGACAAAAACAAAAGCCCACAATCGACCTCAAAAACGGAAAAATCAAAAATTCGCCGACGCGTCGATAAAGTCACCATTTGATGACGTCATAGTTATTCTTTCAAATTGAGCGGCTCTAAGGCTCACAACCTCAGTTTTCATTTTACCGAACTTCTTCTTAACGCTAAGATAAAGTATCTTAAACTGTAATTTTAGCTCAGGCTTCTGGTACTTCTGGCACTTCGCCCCGGTTTAAATAGGTATGCTATGCTTCCTGGCCTGTATCTTCAACCGCTATTCAAAATAGATTGAATGACAAGAGTTTTAAAAAAGTTTAAAAGGAGATGAGAAAACAAAAGGAAAAAAGATCAAGGAGTCAGTGGGCTTTCATTTAAGGGGAGTTTCCTTCCTTCTCGGTTATGTTTTTCCCAAATTTTAAAGATCATTCATTTATCACAAATAGTCTCCTATATAACTCGCCGTATAAATAAATCAGAGACATTGCCATCTGCTAGAGCATAATTTTGAGGCTTTTACCCCATTTGGGCAATTAATGATATTATTCTGTTTTTTCCAACGTCTTTTGTTCTACTCCTAACATTCTTTCAGTTTTAGACATATATCAATCATAACATCTTCTGGTTTGTTTAAAATCGTAAGTTATATATATATTCTTCTTTTCAGACTACGAACTTTGTTATCTGTTCTGTTATCTCTTCGCTACAGATACGAATTTGTTGGCTGTGCGCCTCTTGGCTAAACAAAGCCTTGGTTCAAACTTTCACACCGCGTTCCTGGACATTTTGGCACTTGACCGTTCAATCATTTTTAATCGTTGATTCAAATATCAAGATAGGAACATAGAAAAGGATTACAAGGTTTATAGAAATACACCATCTATACCCATTAAACCAACCTTAAAAACAGTGATTTGTCAACATGAACGTACCAACTAGGAGATTCAAGAGAAGGATAGTTTTATTGGGGTTATCGATAACTTTTGTAGTGCTATTTGTTTCGTCATTTTCACCAAGCTCAAGATCGATACTTAAATATATGTTTGGGCTCGGAATAGACGAAGAAAAATCGTTGTTTTATTCACCTGCTATAGCAATACCCATGACAAACTCCTTCAATGAAAGAATATACCGTGAAAATGCAACGTTAATGTCCTTAGTTCGTAATTCGGAATTAAAGGGCATGCTTAAATCAATTGCTGACGTTGAAAGAAGGTTCAATGATAATTATCATTACGATTGGAATTTCTTAAATGAAGAACCATTTACAGTTGAATTCATAAATGCAGTGAGAGAGAAAGTTTCAGGAAAGGCAATTTTCACAATAATCCCTAAGAAATACTGGTCTATACCCGATTGGATCGATGGACCAAAATTGAAAGATTCAATGCAAAGACTAGCGAAGGAAAAAGTCATGTACGCTGACAAAATCAGTTATAGACACATGTGTAGATTCAATTCTGGCTTTTTCTATAAACTAAACGTTTTGCAAAAGTATAAATATTATTGGAGGGTCGAACCAAACGTTCGTTTCAAATGTGACATCCCATACGATCCATTCCTATTGATGAAGAAAGAATCCAAAACGTACGGATTCAACATGGCAATGACCGAAGATGAAAAAGCTATAAACGGCCTTTGGGAAACAACGTTAAACTTCTTCCAAAATAACAAACAACTAATTAACGCTGACCACAGCCTAGATTTCATATCACACGAATGGGTAGACGATCAAATTACAGCAGATTATGAGGATGAATTCTCTAGACCTTACAATACCTGCCATTTTTGGTCGAATTTCGAAATCGCCGACATGGATTTCTTTAGATCACAAGCTTACGAGTCTTATTTCCAAGAGTTAGATAAAACAGGTGGGTTCTTTTACGACAGATGGGGAGATGCACCTGTTCATACAATGGCTGTTTCGTTCTTGCTTAAACCTGAAGACTTACATTATTTCGATAATACAGGTTATTACCACAAGCCTAACCAACAGTGTCCTGCTAGTCTCGAAATGAGGTCTAAACTGAACTGTCAGTGTAATTACAAAAAAGATTTCTCATTCCATAAGTGGTCTTGTGTGCCGAGATATTTCAAGGCTTTTGGTATTCCGTTCCCTGATATGACTCAAATTCATTCTTAACTGATACTTTGATTCCCATAGACTGTTTATTATGTACTATAATTATTTATTACGACGTTTACACTATTTTTTTTATTTTACTTTTTAATGAAATGATCATCTTATAAACTTCAAACATAAATACAAACAGGAGTCCCGGAACACAGTTACATCCTTAATAGATAACTAAATATTAATAAAACAGAAATAATATATTTGATAAAAAATTCAAATCCCATAGAAAAACAGAAATAACCTCCTAAAAATGCAAACATAGAAACAATAAAAATAAACACAAAAACCGTAAAATAAAAATAATTAACCCAAAAATACTATAATAAACAAAATTAAAAACCAAATATACATAAATAACGTAAAAAAAATATTAACCAAACTATAATAACAGATAGGTATTAATAAAAATAGAAGAAAAACACTCCAAGAACTTATCGTATTCCTTGTTTTTCGATTTTTTGTCTCAAGACATTCAATCTGTTACCAATACTGTTGATGAACAGTTCAACAGTTTTTCTATCTTCGAGATCCAACTTCTCGTTACCATTAGCCATGCCAACTAAACTTCCATTAATTTCATTTGAATCAACGCCATTGGAAGATCCAATAGTGCCGGACGACGATGAGTCAGAACTATCGATGTTGAGTAATGCCTCCAACATCCAAATAGATGTTGAATAAGATAATTCGCAACCTAATAAATCCTCATTCTTCAACTCGTTTAAAGCTGCAGTACGTGACATCTCTAAAGCTCTATCAAAGATTAATTTCTCGGCAACGATGGATTTGGTTATGTTTATAGAGGTTGCCGAATCTAAATTTAACTGCTCATTAGCTTCACTTAATCTCAACTTCAAAAACTCAGCTTTTTCTAGCGATTCATTGAATCTGCCCCTTATCCATTGAACCAATTCGTTCAATTTAGGGGAAGTGACAGTTTTAATTGAGTTGGAACTCCACCATCTAGAAGCCACATTCATTGCTTTGGCAAGCAGTGATAAAGTCTTAACATACAAAACTATACCTTCAGTTGATATGGATCTCACCATAGTCGGTGGCAATGATTCAAATTGAGAGATATCATCGTCAGACAATTCAGAGCCAACAGATCTTGTACGACCTGGATTATCAGAGGATGATGAGGATGGTGGTAACGGTATCAACTGAGAAAACTTAACTTCGGCAAATAGTGAGATAGCATGTGCCATAGTGGCCAAAATTTCCAATTGTTTGATAACTTCATCATCTTCTAGACTGACTTCGTGACATGTTTCTAATGGTTTGGCAACAACATTCTTGGTCAACGAGGAACTTATTAGATTGGTGTTCAAGCTGGCCATTGCATTGTCAATGTTGAATTGTTGTGGACTAGTGCTGTTCTGCATATACTGCTGTATATTGTTAGTTGTAGTGCCAAATAATCTGTTGGATGTATAGCCTAGAGCTTTAGACAATGCATTAGTAGGAGAGATAGAAATTGGCATCTTACGATCACCAAAAGTAGGTCTTCTATGCGAAGAAGCATTTGATGAGGATCTTGTTGATGAGGAAGAGTAACGACGTGTTGGTGTAGCTGTTGTTGTTGTTGTGCCAGTTGGATTTGGCACAGGGTTTGAGTTTGAGGATGCTGGATTGTTATGGTATGTATGCGTTAGAGCAACAGCACCTGTACCAGCTTTTGCTAATTCATCAGCTAAAGCATTGACCTCAACCGTTCTCTTCTCAACAACGACGTAATCCTTTTCATAAACTATATCATCTTTATCCTTTCTTGGTTTGTTCAATTTTGCTATCACTGGTGTTTGTTCTGGCGTTGGAGACGATTTAGTTATTAAAGTTTTGATTCTTTCATCGTTACCCGAACCTTCCATCGGCTTTGGAATTCTCACGTTGGTGATAGTCTTTGAAGAAGTCGCCGTTTCAAGTAATAGTGAATCGGTAGGGGCAGTTCCCGTCGCATGTTCAGTTGTAGTGACAGGCATTGCCGTTGTTGCTGCTGTTGCTGTTGAGTTCGGCACAGTTTCATCCTTTGCACTTGCTTCATCTTCCTCAGCAATAGTAGCTGTGTTGTTGTTATTAACAGCAAAGTTGTTTTTAGGGTGTGGTAAATATTCACTAATGAATAATTGTTCATCAACATTCTCGCATTCCAATGGTTCATCTTTACATTCAACATCACTAATGATTAAAGGATCACTGAAGAATTCTTGGAATCCCATTCTTTCCGTTGGGTTAGCCTTTAATAACCCACAGATTAGCCTGACAACATCATCTGACACTCGAGCTGCCGTTGGGAATGAAATCTCATCTTTTGCTTTTTCAATTCTTCTTAACAATTCAACGTGGTTAGAAGCTCTGAAAGGTGGTTTCCCAACGGCCATTTCATAGATCACCGCACCAACAGACCATAAATCTGCCTTGGCATTATATTTTTCATATCTTAGAATTTCGGGAGCCATATATAACGGAGATCCACATAAAGTTTCAGCCATTGAAGTTGATGGCAAAAATCTTGCAAAACCGAAATCGGCGATTTTCAAAACAGGTAGCTCCCATAAACCTGAATAACCCAGTTCTTTGAATTCTTCTCTCGAATGAACAGGTGGGGATAATAATAAGTTCTGTGGTTTGATATCTCTATGCACTAGATTTTGCGATCTCAAAAACTCCAAAGATGATGCCAATTGCTTCAAAAAATTTATGACCAAAACTTTATTCAATCCATGTGAATCCGGAGGTGACGGATATCTTTCCAAAATCGAGCTGATTAACGGATGTGTTTTAACCAATTGATCTCTTCTTCTGATGAAATATGATAAGTCACCTAGTGCACAGTACTCCATAAATAAGTGGAAATGCTGATCAGTCTTGACACAATCTAACAGCGCAACAATATGTGGATTCTTCAAATTCTTTAGAATACTGATCTCAATTTCTAAGTTCTCAACTAATTTTTGATTCTTTAGCCTTGATCTAAAAACAGATTTGACGGCAACCGGTTTCTTTGTTTTGATATCATAGCCTTTGTAAACATTGGCAAATGAACCTCTACCAATTTCAGGTCCAATGACAAAATTGCCAATGATTTGTTGTTGTTGTGCGGACGACTGTTGCAGTTGCTGGCCAGACCTTGATGTCATGATATTTGATGCTTATATAGATCGAATGATGAAATATAGATACTAGGAATAATTTGAATATGATTATATCCGGAAGATTATAAGTTATATTCGATCTTGAATAAAGAAAGAATGCTTCGCACGTATGGATGTGTCCTATATTGAATTAGTAGTTTATATGGGGAATTTGCTGTCTGAATCTTTTTTTGTTTTTTCGAATTTTCTGATTAACGTAGTATTCGAATATTGATTTGATAATTTTTTTTGTACTTTGCAAGTTTTTTCTAGTTAATAGCAATTTAAGAAATGGAAATGTATAGAGTTGTGACAAGATGATTGCAAGATAGACCCTAATAAAAGTAGCGCTAGTCGTATGACTAAAAGAAATAAACGCGGTTAAGATAATATAGAATGACTGTGACGGCTAAAATGGAGAATATATTTATAATCGATCCAGTTGATGTAAGCAAACAGAAATAATTCGACTGTGATGTGATCAAGCTGATTGTAGAAAACGGGTATATGAATAACACTAGTTGTATGTATATGAGTGACTAATAATATTGAATAACAATCGGCTTATGGATTTAAGTTAAGAAGAGCGAATCAAAATAGATAACGAATATTTTTTTCTATCTCTAACACCTGCTAGAAATTAACTAATGATGATGATGATGATGACGATGATGATGGTGATGGTGATATGAATGTGTTGTATCCAGAACTATTGAATAAATATATATATGTAAATATATAAGTATTGCTGGAAGAGACGAGTTGTATATGAGTTTTAGGGTGATGAGTCAGTAATTGAGGGAGATAAATATGTGGCGTTATAGAAAACTTGTGTCAATCTATACAAGGAGAGAGGGGTTTTAAGATGTTTCCAGTGGTTAGTAATAGGATAAAGAAGAACTATAGGTTGAAAGAGTGGATATAGAGTATCAATAAGAATGTATAGACGATACCCTTGTGACAGTGCGCTTATGTAGAGGGTGATTAAGTAGCTGAAGGGGGAAAAGCAACAAAGAGACAAACAGACAGAGAGTAATGACAGGAAGAGGTTACTAATAACTATTTATTTATTTATCTGAGGTGAGAACTGAGCTCGCCATCCGCGCGCCACTCAATCTTTTGACATTTCCCTTTTTTGACACCATCTACGTGTGTACACTCCTATGTATTTATTTATATATCTTTCTCTTTGAGGATTGCCATCTAAAATGAATAATCAATATTTCCACACTATTTTCTTCTATTAATCGGCATAACACAATTATCTGACAGACTTCCGTTGGCTGTAAGCTTCTATTCAACGTAAGAAAGACTACCACTAAACCTGCTCTCCTCTCCTCTCCTCTCCTCTGTTTTGTTTTGTTTTGCGCCTCCCCGCAGTCTCACCAGCCGCATACCAACATTTCAGCCACATACAATATTCATATTATTTCCCGATTAGGAAATCGCTTATCGGCGGTTGTTCCTCTCTGTTTCAACCAACAGCATAACTCGAATCAATCACACAGATCTTCAAACCTGGACCACAGCCAACGATTGAATTATCTAGTTTAATTTCATTTTGATTCGATTTGAATGGATTCCACTATAAATTCAACGCACCATATATAACGCCATATTTTATAGATCTCATAATTACCCCTTTTAATACAACAATTCCACAATGATAATCTCAAGGTCAGATCACATAATACAATCAATTTCTGTCCTTTTATCAGTAGTCTCAACAATATGCTGGATCCTAGCCCAACTACCACAGCAATTCCAGAATTACAAAGCCAAATCAATAGAGGGCATATCAGTGGAATTCATAGTCCTTTGGTTCCTTGGTGACATCACGAGTGTACTAGGCTGTTATTTAACGAATCAGTTGGCTTTTCAAATGTACTTATCTTGTTATTTCTTATTCAATGACTGTGTCTTACTTTATCAATTTGTTCATTATTCAAATTACCAAAACAGTTTACATATTGTTAGATCATCCGAATTGACAAATAATAGCCCCATTTTCAAGATAAAGTATAATTTCAATAAATTGTTGACTTATTTAGTAACTTTTGTATCCTCAATAACTGCCTCAAATGCACTACCAACCCCATCCTCTTCTTCTAATCCAATAATAATATTAGAAAAATCATCATCCACATTATCAAAACCATCAATAGGCACAGTCATAGCATGGTGCTGCACGTTTATTTACTTGTCGTCAAGAGTCCCTCAGTTAATCAAAAATCGTAAACGGAAATCAGTCAACGGTATATCACCGTTGCTTTTCATGTTTGCGTTTATTGGCAATTTCACGTATTCATTGTCGATTATTTGCTCTTTATTCATGATCGATCCCAATGAATACAACGAGATCGGTGAGAATTTAAGAAGGAGGTTCTTGATTATCGAATTGCCTTATATCTTGGGTAGTTCCGGTACGCTTTTATTCGACGGATTTTATTTCTATCAAAGGTGGTTGTACGGAGTTAAAGAACATAAGTATATTGTTGTTGACGATGATTGAATTAAATATCGAATCATTTTGGCATTCATCATTATTACATATAGATTATTCATTTATTTTTGGCATTTGACATTTTGGCATGAAAAGTGTATATATATAAATTGTTTTTTTTTATAATAGAGGTAAAACAGACAAATGAAGAAAACATGACACTGAAACATCAAATTGAAATGTATAAAGTAATGAAAACAGAAATAAAGACAAAACTAACTATAAAAGCTATACAAATAATAAAGGCAAAAAAAGAGTACATTATTAATATAAATATTCAAAAATGGAAAGATGAGAAAAAAACAGACACAACTAGATTGTAAGAAAACTACAAAAAGACAAAACCCACAATTACAGACAAATAACAAAAACCACACCAAGCCATATATTCTATGTACCAATTACCCTTTCGTCAAAACCCAGTGAAGTAATTGCCCTGCGGCTGTTGGCCTTGTTGTGGTTGTTGTTGACCGAAAACACCAGTTTGCATACCACCCATCATCACTGGCTGTTGCTGTTGCATACCCATCATTTGCATCTGTTGCTGCTGTTGTAATTGCATCATTTGTTGTTGTTGTAACATCTGTTGATGCATTTGTAATTCATTCAAAGATGGTGCTCCACTGGATGTCGTTCCCCCTGTTATTAACGATGGGGCACCAGTTGATAAACCAGTAGCCGCTGTTGGCTGTGAGTAGAGGGACATCAATGTGGACTTATCCATACCTGATTGTTGTGGTTGTTGCATTTGTAACATTTGTTGTTGTTGAAGCAGTAATTGTTGCTGTTGCTGGGATGGGTCGACGTATTGCTGGCCGTTGGAGTCAATATAGTAAACGGCACCAGTGTTTGAGTCAACATATTGATAAATCTGTGTATCGTCAGCTTGACTGGATGCCGTTTGTGGGGCCTCTTGTTGAGGTTGGGCATCTCCTGATAACCAATCAAAGTTATTTGCTCCAGTTTTGGATGGATCTAATAATGCACCTGCAGTTGGTCTTCTTCTCGGTAAAGGTGGCGGATTCTCTTCTTTTGGTTCATTTCTCAATAATTCTAAAGCTTGTTTGATATCACCATGTGCTAACACTAGAGCTTCAATGGATAAAGTTTCATCTTCATATCCGTAATCAAACTTTAGTTTACGAGCTCTATCGCCATATCTCTTTCTTTCTGAACTTGAAACCGGTCTATGTTCTAATCTTCCTCCTCTTCTTGTAGATGTTGATGATGACGAATATGTACGTGAGCTGGATGGGCGATCGTACCTTGATGAAGAAGTTGATTGTGAAGAACCTCTGGATCTACTAAAGAGTCCTGATTTCCTACCACCGCTATAACCGTCCAAATTGTAATCTTGCTCATCAATTGGAGTAGTTCTATACTTACCATCAATATATTTTTCTTTCAGAAACAATGTAATGGCGTCTTTATCGTCATCATCATAAGGAAATGGAGCTTTCTTATTGTTCCATAACTTGTGACTGTTCCTATTACCAATAGATTCCAAACAGTCCAATTCACCTGTTGACCAAGTGTCCAAACTTAAAGACTTCACTTGGGAAACATCAGAACCCAGGTTTCTATGAACGGAGGCACATCTACCACATAAAAATACTCCCAAGTTCCATGAAGCCCAGGTTGGGTATGTAGCCGAACACTCTCCACACTTGTTGGCATTGCCATGGGAGTTTAACATTTGGAGAAGTCTCTTCTCTTGATCACTTCTTGAAACCATTCTCAATAGCTTTATACTCTGTACTCTATCGGATGTCAATGACCAAAAACAAAAAGAAGTGTAACTATTTATAATCTGCTTTCTCCAAGACGATTTATCAAGGTAAAGGTCTCTTTCTATCAGCACATCTTTTCTTGGAGAAGAACCAGAGGTTTTTAGTGGCACGTCTCAAAACAATGGCAGACAAATAAAAAATCGACTCTAACCTTAAAAGTCGATCGACGGCACTATTTTTAACTCCGACGGAAAGCCGAATATTCTTTTTGTTGAGCCATTTCAAATCGACAACCACTCTGTCCCCTTCCCAACAATACTTCTTTCTCTTCAAATTTATATATTTATATATGTATACATGGCTACAGAAGGATAACCAACTAGACTACCATTATATATGTCATTTGCATCTCTCAGATCAAGATCATCTCTTATCATTGAGCCTGAACCACACGAAATGCCAACCAGTGATTCATCTCCATCATCAACCGCTCCACTACTAAACACATCAAAAACTTCAAAAGTCATACTATACACCTATGATGAAGTCCCCATATGGCAACAGGATAATCACTACATATTAACAGGATACGTTCGTGAAACATTAAGTTTGAAAAAATGCTGGGATTCTTTATTCTATATCCACAATGAAACAGTCAACATCCTGACACATTTACTACCCGGGTTAATTCTACCTGTCTTTCTTCTAATCCTAACACCAGTCCTTAAATACCTGGCACCAGACTTAAATAAAGGTCAGCTATTTAGATTCATACCGGCGTCAATTGTCGAGATCCCAATATACGATATCGATTCCAATAGTTCGATTATTAAGGACGAGTTATTATTTGGGTTGTTCTTCTTTGGATTCTCGACTTGCTTGTCATGCTCAGCAACTTTCCACACACTTAAATGCCACTCATACCTAGTCGCCTCTGTTGGCTCACAAATTGATTATGTTGGCATCATAGCATTGATCGTTACATCAATGGTCGGAATCATATATTACTCCTTATTTGACGCTGTTAAAGCCTGCTATTTTTTCTTAATCTTAGTGTTTTCAATTGGGTTCATTTGTTTGGTAATTACATTAAACCCTGAATTTAAAGAACCTCATTGGCGCCCGTTCCGTGCGACAATGTTTGTGATATTTGGGGTTAGTGCTGTGTTTCCGATTTTTTATGGGTATTATTCATTTGGTTGGACTGAAGTTTATAATAGAGCAGGACTAGGCTGGGTTTTATTAGAAGGAGTTGGCTATATTTCCGGTGCTGCATTGTATGGAATGAGAGTTCCTGAAAGGTTCAGTCCTGGTAAGTATGATATTTATGGGAATTCTCATCAGATTTTCCATGTGCTGGTTGTTTTAAGTGCTTTATCACATTTTAGAGGATTGGTTGAATCTTATAAATATTGCCACGAGAATCTAATTTGATTTTGAATTTTTTGCCGTGGAAAATATTTTTTAGTATAGAGAGGTAAATATGTTTCTGTATACAGTTGACACTTTTAGAACACAGCACCTCCACAAATGAACAACCTTTCCTCGTTTTTATTACACCATTTGATGATACTCTTACAAGACTTAACGAGCAGTCCTTTATCAACAACGCCCCCGTTGTTAATCAAATAAATTTCATAATTTGGAGTAGAGATCAATAATCCAATCAAGAAATCGTTTTGATACTTCCATCTAATTTGATGAATGAAATTACTAGATTCCATTAGTGCACTCTCGTTGTTACCAGCACCCCTTCTACTTTTATCAAATTCGCCAGCCGCGGTGGACGTAGAACTGTTACGGGATGTACCGTTAGATAATGAGATGTTGTCTCTATTGTTAAAAAGCATCTTGGAGTGCAAGTAAGAGTACATCATCATTAATTGACCTTTAGCAACTTCAGACTCTTCTTCTCCTTCTTGACCTTGTAACTTAGAGTATACAAATTGTGTGTGTTTCTTTGATTTGAATATGAAATGTTTAACCAAAGGTGCTGGTATGTCAATCGGTGACACCTTCCCACTAGATAATCCAGTTTGACCGTTTACACCTTGTGTACCGACAATAGATCTGAAGAGTTCACGGTATATGGATCTATCCAGCTTAATGTTTTTGATTATGTTGTTTGAAATCTTACGCATTTCAAAAAATGAATCTTTAAATGCACTTATTAATATCATTGTAATCTTTGTTGAATCAGGCGGTATCTTATTTTTCAAAATATCCATATTTAAATCATGCAATTTCATAAGCTTTTCGTCTTTCAAGTCAATGAATTGAATAAAAGAGTAAAGAAAACCATTTGGATTGAATTTTGGTAGACAAACAGGGACCCAAAATTCTTCATTTGCAGTTAATTGTTGTACACCATTTCCTGCATTTTCGTCTTCTTTAACAGTTGATTTGAAAGTGTTTGTATTGAAAATCATGGAGAATAACAGTTGTAAATCAGATGTATGTAAAGTATGCCTTCTTGGCCTTAGTACAGTGATCAATCTACCGTTTGGTGCCACTAATAATCCATACAATAAGTTTTCAGATTTATTTTGCAGTAGCATTTGTTCAATTTTATTTCTTATAGTTTTCCTTATTTTAACACACTCTAATCCACCAATAATTAAACCAGGATTATTGAAATTTGCTAAATCGTTGCAAATTGAATCTAAACATGCAATATCAGCTTTCCCAAGTAATTTTCGTAAATCAAAGTTTTCTCTTTTTCGGAACACTCTGTCAATATGTGGTTTACTTAGGGTCGTCAATAGGAAATTATACAAGAAATCCAATTGTTGATTTAATTGAATGTCTGATTCACCTAAAGTCGAACTAGCCATTAAAATAATTGGATCTTTGTTCAAGAATAAGAATCGAACCTTTTCCTCTTTGTTGCCAGCAACAAACGACTTCAAACTTTCGGTCTCATCATCTGGATTATATTGGAAAAAACTAACTATCGTCTGTATAATTCCAGAATAAACAGTTAGTATATCATCTGAACCGTGCATTGAATAAATTGGTTTACCAGCAGAACTCAATATAAAAAAATGTTTCCGTTGTTTGAAAAATTGTTCGTTATTAGAATCGTTATCTGCTTTTTCTAAGTTGAATCCAAAATCAATTGGTTTCGAAAATTCATCGTTCAATGATGAGCTTTGAATCATTGATGCTTGATCACTGAATATACTGGCTGCACTCATACTATTACTGAGGTTATTAATTGAGTTTTGATCGTTGATCAATGGCGATAACAGTTTCCCAACACTTTCTTCATCCATTTCTTGGTTTAGTTCATTCTGCGGCGACATTGGTAATGAGCTGATGTTATCATTTGAAGTGGCATTGTGTTTATAAAGCTTCAAGACAGGCGTCGTTTGAGATTCTAGTATACTGGCAGCGTTCTCATGGAAGCTCTTACTTGGAGAACCTTGGTCGTCACAATTGACGTTCTGTAAGGTGATAGCGGTTGTTGTTTGGGCAGGGTGTGCCAATTCATCTAGTACCAACGAGTTTGAAATCAAGGAGACCGTTGATCTTCTATGTTGTAGAAATAAACCACCTGGTGGTGGTGCAAATGTGGAGAATGAATTGCCACTATTGTTGATGCTGTTGTCATTAGATACCAAAGAGAGATCAGGATCAGATCTGTTGTACTCGTCGTAGTCTGGCCGTATAATGTAATCTTCATGTATTGTGATTGGAGACGTTGATAAACTCCCATTCAATTGATCCGTCATCGTGTATGTGTTTGTTGATTGATCCGATACTTATGGTAAAACTAGCAACAATTGGCTTATAAAGAAAAGAAAGAGTCAAACCAAACAAACAAGAAACATTTTGCTACTTTGTGGAGTGCGTTTTTAAAATAATCGAGTGTCATTCAGTTCATTAGCAGGACACTCTTTTGTTACTTGAAGCATCTTTCATGACACCTTCTGTTCTTGTTG
The DNA here is from genome assembly GCA_019232045.1 of Ogataea degrootiae. Lineage (NCBI taxonomy): Eukaryota > Fungi > Ascomycota > Pichiomycetes > Pichiales > Pichiaceae > Ogataea > Ogataea degrootiae. The sequence continues at coordinate 31,455 of JAHDIT010000126.1, forward strand.
AGGTTTACTTATACACAATACGCAATTTATAAACAGCTAAAATGTCAAGTGAACAACCGGAGAAACCTATGTTCCCTTGGCAACGGGCCATGACTGATCCAAACCTTTCCTCCTCCGAAACGGTATCGAAGGAATCAGTAGTGAGTGAAACTTCACCACAAGAGATCACAAATGAATCCAGAACCAGTACAAATACATCGCAAAGCAATCAAAGGCTAAGACCCAATTCTAGTCATGTAAGTTTGATGCAACTATATACCAACAATAATGGATCATCGAGTACGTTATTGCCAGCACAACAACAACAAAATACAGTTTCAAACGTTGAGTTTAATAACGTTAGATCCAGCTTCGATAATCCAGATGATTACTATGATGCAGCCAACAACAACGTATCAAGCTCTGCATCTCTGTATAGGACCATGTCTTCATCCACCACGTTATCAAGAATGGGGAAGGATAATAAGTTTACGAGGTTTATTAGTAGAACTGCTGACTTTATGAAGAAAACCCCTGGAGAGTATCAAGCAAGTTCTAACAACCAACCGAATTTGAGTATCAATACAAGCGTTAATAGAGATACTTTAGATTTACAATTGAATAGCTTATCAGAAATACCATCAGAATCAGCATCTTCACCAATATTAGAAAAGCTATCAGGCTCAACAGCATTATCAAAGTTGAAAAAACCTGATAATCTATCAATTCAAACATCTTTACTACCGTCTTCAAAGGAATTAAAGTCTCCCTTAGCTAGAACTTCGAAAGAAGTTGAGAGAATAGCAAGTTTTGGAGGTTTACCAATTGGTGATAAACATCTTTCAACTTCGGGTAATAGTTCCCAACAAACGAAATCAAAACATAAGCATCTGCATCACTATCATTTACTAAGATCAAGGAAAGATCCAACTAAATCGTCATCAAGTTCAAATTCAAAATTAGCTATAAATCAAGGGGGTGAAACGTTATACTCGTTCCGTCCATCTACCGTCAATGAATCCATGTCTGTTAATGATTTGAAGAAAACAATTTCAGAGCTTGAAAAATTAAGCGTTAATAATGCAGCAATGTCAGGAGATAAAGATGCAATTGCAGATGAGGCTTGGAATATAGTTTGTAATTTGGTTTTACCAATCTTCAGATGTGAACGTTTGAAGACTCCGATTGAAGAGATAAACAAGTTGGTTTATTTACATCTAAGCTTAAGAGCAAATCAAAGTTCATCATTCTTCCAAGCTTTAACACAAACTACCCAATCGACAGGCCCAAGCTCTATAGTACCGCCATTATCCTCCGGTGGTATACCAACGGGTCAAAATAATACCGGACGTATGAGTGAGCCACATATTAGTGAACCTTTTACTCCATTAGGAATGCCAACTCCAACGTTTGGTAGTACTTTTGGGAGTTCACCTACTGGATCGTCATTAAATACTTTGTCACCGGTTGGGACCGGTTCAACTGGTGCTATTGATGAGTTGAAAGATTTCTTGAAATCGGGAATGGCTATATTGATCAATCAAATTCAAATTAATGAAACAACAAAAGAGGTTAGTTTAAACCGTGAACAGTCTCAACTTTTGAAGAAAAATTCTACAACAACGACACTGAATAGCAATAACAACAATTCCTCGTCATCTAATTCTTCATCACCATTCAAGAATACTGCTGGTATTCAGGGCATGAAGATTTTAGCGTCAGATCAAAATTTCCAAAAAGTTTGTTCATTGCTCTGGGAATTTTTCTATAATGACCTATTTTTTTACTTGCAAGGTATTTTTTTACCAATTGATAATCATTCGTTGTTAGACTCTCCATCCAACAGTTCTCTCAGTTCGCTAACGACGAGCCCAATAAACGATTTTCCACCACATGTTAGTCATCATTCTCATCATGGAATATATCCTCATCAACAATCACCAGGTTCTACAACTCCCAAGATGTTGAACTCAAGTAAGCAAACACCATCAACAGCAAATGGAACAGCAACATTAAAGCAAACAACAAACTTATCAACACCAGCGTCAACATCAGCATCATCATTAAGTGTCCGGAAACTAATCCTCATTTCATTCAGGGATAACATAGTCATACCGTTATACGAACTAAACAGGCAATCGGTAGACGAAAAAGAACAATCACGCACTACTAACATGAACAACATCAGTAACGTGGCAACAGCTGGTGGTAACGGATCTTCATCGGCATCCACAAAGCAAAGATCACGTACTATGTCATTTGGTGGAGCTGCCGCTTCTTCGCTTTTTAACCCTATGACTATGTCATCATCGCCATCAAACGCATCAATGACAAGAAACCTTCACTCCAATTCTTTCTCGGAGATTGAAAACAACAACAGTTTTTATGAAAACAGTTTGAATAAGTCGTTTAATAGTACAAACAACACGTTGCCAACCGAACAACAGTCTTTCAAACTAACAGAGAATTCATCTTCGACTACGCAAACAAACTCTAACCCTAACATTAACGCTAATGGCAGTACTAGTAGTACTGGTGGGACTGGTGGAACCGGGACTGGTAGCAGTATTAACCGTGCAGGTGTCAATTTGGAAGAGGAGTATAGGGTTAATCTGACACTGTTACAATGCTTTACTATTTTGAACGGTGTTCAAACAAATGACACTAATCAGAAAATCATCGAGAGTTTGATGACTAGAAGTAAAGAAACCAGCAGGCTTTATGAAAACAGCGCTCAATGAGAACCACCCAAGTTTTGTGTCTAAGTGTGTATTAGTTTATTACTGTGTTTGTCTTTTATATGTAAGAATGGCAATTTTCTATTCACAATTAATTACATTATAGTCACATTGTCTCTCAAAAACTCAAATTCAATAAAACTCCGTACAAGACATGTACTTTCTTTAATGCAACTTACAGTAATCCCTACCATCTTGCACCTGCCAGTTGCACAACCTTGGCTCTAACCACATACTAACCATGGCTGCAATGACAATCCCAGCCGAATCCGATATCCCAACACAACCCATTGCAAACTCCCTTGACGACAAATCCACAGTTTCCGTAACCAACATAAACGTGTTAACGTACGATAACCCACCTAACAGACCTTCGTAGAGCACAATCAAAAACACTATGTAGATATTCGGAATGAAATTAAACAACGACTGCAATAGAATGATGATCAAGTTGAGGAATTGGAGGATGGAGGGGTACCAGATTTTCTTCAATTTGATTATGGCTATTGATGATCTGGATATAAAAACACCTAATTGGTATAACGTTCCGTATGTCACGTAAATATCTCTGTAGTTCTGAAAAGGTGTTGTTTCTATAGGGAAGAGTAAGGTTGGTGAAATGCCTTGGTTTATCGTGTATTCTGAAAAATAAACAGTGAATAATGGTAACATGAATGGAAAGATATACGGATGAATCTTTAATAATGTTTTTTGAAAGTGGGCTTTGGTGTCATTGTAATTTATATTAGAATTGATACCACTGACACCACCAGCATCCTCAAGATTAGTATTGTCGTTTATTAGCAAATTGTCGGATTCAACATCGAAATCAACCGTGGTCACTTCACTCATTCTTCTTTTAGGCACCACCTCAGTAGTATTGAACGATGTGTTTGGAACAGGCAGGATTTTAAAGAATGCCAAAATCAACGAAAATGGAACAATTGAAAACAACAATAACGTCATCCTTGGACTCAACCCGACCCAAATAGTCAAACACATAAACATAAAACTACCAACCAGCCCTGCCCCGCCTGTCCCTGATGACCAAGCACTCAACGACAATTCGTTATAATAATGTGTTAACTGTAAAAAAGTGGTCTCACCTAACCCTGACGACAAACTAGCTAACACTATTCCGAACAGAATGAAGGAAACATTGTTGAAATTAGCTACGATAATCAGCATCCCTGTGAAGCTCAGTGCCACTAGGATAAATATCCGAACTGGATATGGGATTAGGTGAATGAAGAAAGGAGATAGTAGTTTGATGATGAATGATGGCAAGACATCAGCCATAAGCACTGTTGCTTTTGGAGTCGTTGGACCAACTAGGTCAACAGCTGCCGATAGAATAACCACGTACAAGACGTTGTTGACTAACCCAAATATCCAAAATGCAAGAAATGTCCTTTTCAATGACGTATTCATTTTCTGCTTCTTGGGTGTATGTGTGTATATCTGTATATATGTGTGTGTGGGTTGAAAGATGGAGTGAAAGATTTTGTTAAGGTGTTTACAAGCTAATGATTTAGGTACTTTATATAAACATTTGTACCAGAGATAAGAAACAATTTGATTACATCAGCGAAAAGACAGAAGTTGAAGAAAGAATTTGATTTTCTAAATACAGGAGAGATAATAATTTATGTAACTATAAGTAGCAGTAGTATTAATGAGGATAATACGGATATTCATGATGGTGATAGATGGAGTTGTTAGTCATTCTTAGAATCCACCCATACCTGGCATACCACCCATACCGCCCATACCACCGCCTGGAGCACCGCCGGTTGGAGCCTGTGGTTCTGGAGCATCAACAATAGCACATTCGGTAGTTGCTAATAATGAGGCAACACCACTGGCATCGACTAAACCAGATTTGACAACCTTGAAAGGATCGATAATACCAGCTTGGATCATATCAACGTATTCACCTTTGGCAGAATCGTAACCAACATTGAATTGATCACCGTAAACGTCTTGAACCTTGCCAACAACAACGGAACCTTCTTCACCAGCGTTATCAACGATTCTTTTAGCTGGTTTTGTGATGGCAGCCTTAATGATTTGAACACCTAATCTTTGATCAAAGTTTTCGGTTTTAACATCGTCCAAGATCTTAACAGCTTTCAATAAAGCGGTACCACCACCTGGTAAGATACCTTCTTGAACAGCAGCTCTAGTGGCACATAAAGCATCATCGTATCTATCTTTCTTTTCACCAACTTCAATTTCAGAAGATCCACCAACTCTAATGACGGCAACACCACCAGACAATTTAGCCAATCTTTCGTGTAACTTCTCCTTTTCATAATCAGAAGTGGCAGCATCATCAATAGCACCTTTAATTTGCTCACATCTTTGTAAGATAACGTCCTTAGCACCAGCACCGTTCAAGACAACAGTGTCTTCTTTGGTGACGGTAATTGAGCCACAAGAACCTAATAATTCAGCAGTTGCGTTTTCTGGCTTAATATCCAATTCTTCAGTGAAGACAGTACCACCTGACAAGATAGCAATATCACCCAAAATGTTCTTTCTGTTGTCACCGAAACCAGGAGCCTTGACACAGGCAACTTGAACTTGACCTCTTAATTTATTCAAAATACAGGCAGCTAAAGCTTCACCATCGATATCTTCCGCAACGATTAACAATGGTCTTCTTAACTTGTTTGAAATTTCTAAAGATGGTAAGATATCTTGAATTGAAGAAATCTTCTTTTCACTTAATAAGATCAAAGGATTTTCGAATTCAACTTTACCGGACTTAGCATCGGTAATGAAATAAGGTGAAATATAACCTCTATCGAATCTCATACCTTCAGTGACTTCCAATTCATCTTCTAAAGTCTTACCTTCTCTAATGGTAATAACACCTTCTTTACCAACTTTTTCCATAGCAGAAGCTAACAGTTTACCGATATGGACATCACCATTAGCGGAAATAGTGGCAACTTGTGCAATTTCAGAACTGGTTGTAATTTCCTTCTTGTTCTTACCTAAAAAGTCAATGACAGCCTCAACAGCAGCTTGTGAACCTCTTCTCAAATCCATTGGGTTACAACCAGCAGCAACGTTCTTAACGGACTCAGTGAAAATAGCTCTACCTAAAACGGTGGCAGAAGTGGTACCATCACCTGCAGATTCGTTGGTCTTTGATGCAACGTCTTGCAGCAATTTAGCACCTAAGTTTTCAAACTTATCCTTCAAAATGATTGATTTGGCAACAGTGACACCATCTTTTGTGATTTTTGGACCACCAAATGGTTGTTCGATTAAAACGTTTCTACCTTTTGGACCTAGGGTGACAGAAACAGCATCAGCTAAAGTTTCAACACCTTTTAATAATGCAGCTCTACCTTCGACACCGAATTTAATTTCCTTGTGGGAATAAGAACGGGTCCATTGTGATAAAGACTTTTTGATAGTTGGTTTAGTGAATCTTAACATTGTTAGAATTATACTAGAAGTAGTTGTGAGTAGTTGTTGACTATAAATAAGAAAAAGGACCAGGTCAAGTGTGAATTATATATACATCATATATATAAGCCAAGCCAAGTCACAAAATACGGGGATGTCGAAAAAATGACAAATGCTGAAGAATTTACTGGAATTTTTTCTTTTACTGCGAGCGACTTCGGATTCGTCTTCTTTTCTTGTCGTGGTATAGGGAGCGTCTACAGACACCATAGAGTTATCTACAGGCAGGGAATTGATACAGCCAGAGCAGATGACATAATACCCACGCAACAATTATGGGAATGTCTACATCCACCACAGCTTTGTCTACATCCACCCCAAATTTGTAATATGGGAATTGATAAGGACACCATAGACTTTGTTACAGACACCATAGATCACGTAATGCCCACACA
>JAHDIT010000127.1:0-37020 GCA_019232045.1 Ogataea degrootiae
TTACCGCTCTAGCGCTAATATTCTACAAAATGACTGTTGAAACCGGAAATCTTTTAAGGCGATCCACTGACTATACACACACTACTCTCTGTATCACACCCTATCACAGCCCTTCTCGGGGAAACTCACCTCGGTGTTTCCACTCTTTTCTTTTCTGTTTCCGATTCATCACGAGGCTTTAAACAACGTGTGCCTTATCTTGTTGTTCTGGGGATGAGTCAACTGAAACAGCAGATTCTGCAATACTCTCCGTACCGCGGTGGTCATCTGCGTTATTTTTAGCTGCAACCAGCTTAATATCCACAATAGTATTGTCAACCTCTCCAATTGGCTCTAGTTCCACTTCTTCTCGGTTTTCTGTTTCTTCCTGTTGTTGTTGTTGTTGTTGTTGTTGTTGTTGTTGTTGTTGTTGTTGTTGTTGTTGTTGTTGTTGTTGTTGTTGTTGTTCTTCTTCTTCTTCCTCTTGAATCCCATTAATTGATTCGTGAATAACAACGGTTGGCCTCTCTTTATCCTCCTCACCAATACAATACGAACATCTGAATTTGTAGTCATCATTCTTTAAATTTTCTTTAATTTCTGTACTTTGACAATCATAATGTTGCCATCTATTACAAGTTTCGCAGTTAATCATTTTTGATCCGTCATCAAAATTGTTATAATTTTTAACACCACATAAACAATCAAATTTCCAGTGATCTTCTTCCTCCTGATCATTAATATTCTCAGCCAGTTGGACTGGTTCAACTTCATTTTCAGTCAGATCAATGTGAGGAGTGTCTCTATTTTTGGCTCTTTCGGATCTAGATTGATTTTCGTCGATTCCCTTTAATTTCAACCTTTTGCTCATTCTAAATTCACTTGAATTTTCAAATTCTTTCAATTTTTCCAACTCTAATTCTCTTTTCCTATTTTCCATCTCCTTTTCTTGTAATCTACTTGATTTCTTCCTATTTTTGATCAAGAACTCCATTTGAATTTTCTTTTTTCTCAACAAAACTTCATTTCTCTTCTTTAAATCATATTTCAAAACAACTTCATAGTAATTTTTCAAATTATTGAATAACAATTTATTTGATTTTTTGAAACCTTTTAATATTGAATCAAATTGATAAATACCAACTGCAAGACATTTCCATTCGACTAAAGTTGGTTCATAACTACTTAAATCAATACTTAAATCCATTTTCTTGAAATTTTTTCTCAATTTTGGTACTTCAATTTTATTAAACTTGAATTTCTTATAGTATAATCTTGAGTCTTGTAGTAAGAAAAATTCTTCTTTTGTGAAATTTTTATAGTCGTTAACTTCGTAAACTGGTTTAACTTTCAACAAATCGATGGATTTATCAAATTTATCAACTATTCTTCTGATTAGTTCACCATTTGATTTATTATTAACCAATTTTAATAATTTATAAATAATATCAATTTTTTCATTTAACTCTAAACTATTATAATTTTCAATTGATTCGTAATCATTTGGATAATTTCTAGATAGTATAACGTTCAAATTTTCATTGAATTCAAAATCTAAATTAACTAAGTCAATTTTAAAATTAGTTAAAGATTGAATCAACTTAATCTTGAAATTGTTTATGAAGTTAGGTAATGAAATACCTAATAGTTCTTCCTCGAAATTGATGATATCAAAGGCATCATTTAATTTAATTGAGTGTTTCATCAAATATAGCCATTGAATTATGTAACAATATTTGTAGTTTGATCTAAGTTGGTTTAATTTATTTTCATAAATGGATTCTTCAATTAGTAGATAATGTGGTGTTTGTAATAGTGATCGTTTTGAATCCTGGTCAATTAGGTTCGATAAAGATTCAGCTGGATGAGGAGTGGTTGTTGTCATTTTCAGATGGTAGTTTGGGATTTAGTTTATTTTATCACTTAAGGTATTTTCCGGGACTCTTAGGCAGAAGGACAGATAAATAATAATAAACCAGGCAGTAAACAGTGGATCGGATCAGACAGGATCCCCCCCCCCCCCAGTTCAAAGCATATACCCCAAAAGATGGACGTGTTGCAAAAAAAAAACACACACGGAATCCAAAAAAACAGTGATTCACATGATCGTGCATCACGTGCCATAAAAAGCGACATTTAACGGACCCAACACCGCCAACAAAAGAAGCATTCCAGAATCTTCGCTCAGTTTCCCTCAAACTCCACAGATTGTTTGTTTGTTTGCTTGTCCCACCTTGTTTAGCATGTTTTATTTAGCCTAACTACTACTGCTCACTATACTGTTCATAATAATTGGACAACACCTGACCTACATTCTCTATTGTACTCTGAATCACCTTACAAATACATGGCTCTTGATATATACATTGTACACATTCTGTAATGAGCCTCGCGGTAGTTTGCTTCGTTGATTGTTTATCCTTTGTTTACCGTCACACTATTGAAAAGAGGCAGAGCGTATGACAAATCACCTTAACCTTGCTGTCTTGTTCCGTTTCACCTTTTCATCTTTTAATATCTGTTATTTCCTATCTCCTCTTCTTCTTTCCCTTTCTTTTTTCTTTTCTTCTTTTCTCCCTTTGAAGACCACTCAACACTTTTCCCTCAATACAAACTTAAACTTATTATAAATATCTTTTATACATTTCTTATTCTTCCGTTTTCATATCTTATTAAGATCATTATTGCTCAAACATATCACATTTACCTTTTATTTTAGATTCTTATACATATATATACAAGGATCCGTTAAATAAAATATTGTCATTACTCACTACACAAACAGTCACTGAATTATACAAAACAAAACACTACTACACAAACTTTCAAATCCCGAAAAAGATCACACACAAAAATGATTGCTACTTTAAAACGTACTTTAACCGATATCATGGAAGATGAATTATATTCATTACCTCATCAACCAACAAATAATATCAACTCTTCAACTGAAGATTTATCAAACTACATCCACATGAATGGTTCCCAAGACTCTATCATACGAATCCAAGAAGATGAACCTTTAGCTCAACCATCTTTCCCACAATACCATCAACAACCCCAACAACCCCAACAGTCCCAACAACCCCAACAACCCGTTCAACCTTCATACCATCTTGATAATATCTATAATTCATATGCAAACCCAAGTTTATTCACAAATTCTATGTTTCCTGATGATTTGTACGATGATCAAAGACAAACTTCTATATCTCAACATCAACAACAACCACAACAACAACAACAACAAAGTCATCACAATGAACCGGAAATTGTGAATCCGAAGGATACCGCAACGGTAAAAGAGGAAACTAATATCTCGAATAATAACGATGTTTTGTTAGTTCCTCAAGATAACTATATAATATACGACCATTCTCAAACTGATCATGCTCAATTCTTACCTGAATTGTTACGGTGGGAAATCAACAATAAATCTTTTCCCCAATCTAATGAGTTGAATATCTTTAAAACTAATGATGTTTATTTAGATGAAGAATTCAGTGATGATGATCAGGATGATGAAGATGAAGATGACGATATGGAATTTCAAAATAAATTGGATGACATGGAAATGGACTTGGATGATTTAAGCAGTGAAAGTAGTATTGAAGATGAAGATGAAGATGATTATTTTATGACTAATGCTTGCAATCAAAATCATAATATCAATACCAACAACACTAATAGCCAGTATCCAATTGATAACTCCATATATTCATTAACTACTCCTCAAACGATAGATCCAAGATTAGTCCAAAATAACTACATAGATAGTTCTACCGCTAGCGTTTTTGATGATGAAGATGATGACGAAGACGATGATGGTAACTTTTCTGATGCTAGTGACGATTTATATACCCCTACATTTGAACAAAGAAGAGAAAGTGTCATGTCAGAACAAAAACCAATCGTTTTATCATCATCAAGTACTAACTCCAATAAAGTCAACCAAAAGAATAAGGAGAGTACAACACATGTTTTACGTAAATTGAAAACTCCAAGCAATGAAAATCAAGACGCTGAAGATGAAGAACATATTTGTTTGATTTCAAATCCAAAAACTGGTAAACCATGCAACAAGAGATTTTCAAGACCGTATGATCTCATTAGACATCAAAATACAATTCATGCATCAAAAAGATCTTATTATAGATGTATGTTTTGTGAAGATGATCTAAGAAGAAGAAATCAATTAAATTCAGTCAATTCTATAGTTGTTAAATTAAATTATAGATCAAGCTCGTTTTCAATTGAAAATTCAAATACTAATTTAGCTAATTCTCATAACTCTAAGAAAATCCCAAAGAAAGCTGTCGCTGAAGATGATTACGATCAAAATCATAATGTCAATAATAATGATGGAAGTAAATATTTAAGTAATAAAACTTTCAGTCGCTGTGATGCACTAACTAGACACTTAAGATTTAGACATGGTTTAAATAATTTGCAAGTTAATGAGGCTATGGATTTTGCTAAAAAGCACGTTGAATATTACGAAAACTGATTCATCCTATCATACATATTATCATTATACGTTTATTTCACTTAAATTTTTTTATTCTCTTTTTATTTATTATATATAGCATCTCAACATTTTGAATAGTGTCTTTTTTTGTCTAGTATAAACCTACATTCAATTTGATCTTAATTAAGATAATTTAAAAGAGAGTTGAAACGGGATGTAGAACTAAATGTGTCGTGACAGTTACAGAGTCAGCCACGCATATTGTTACCCGTCATGGTTCTAATAGTATGTGGCTGAGCTACAAACCCTGTGGCGCTCGATCTAGAATAATTTTATATTTATCATTTAATCCATTTTATAAGAGTAACTAACCCTCATCAAGCAATAACAACTCAAATCAAGAAACATACATATCTGCAAGCGGACAAAGATTACAATATTACAACTAAAGAAATAGTAACAAGTTGGAATTGTGTGCTCTTTCCTTTAAGGTGTTAAAATGTCGTTAATATTAGAACAAGAACGAAGTTTATTGGAGGAGTTGGAAACTATTGAAGATGAAGTAACTAAAAGGATTCAACGAAATCCAGCGATCTATAAGCCAACTACAAGAAGTTCAACGAACCTAAAGATCAACAATTCAAAAGGGGTGAGTAGCAGTAACAATGGTGTTGGTGTTGAAGTGGTGGATGGTTTGAATGTAGGCTTAACATTCATCCAACAACATGAAATAAAACTATTTTTGAACAAATATCAAGAACTAGCAAAGAATCTGAAAATGTTGATGACGATGGCCAGTCCCAACAATGAGCTTTCCCAGTTGGAGAGAAAGATTGGTAGTGGTGATGATAATGACTTTAAAGAATTGTATAGTATGACTGTTAGTGGTGTTCATAACAGTCACGGCGTTGGTAAGGTTGATAGTAATTCATATGCAATGTTTTCTAGTGATGCTACTACTAGGGGTCATAATGACGACGATGATGATAGTGGTGATCGTGGCGTTGGAAAAGGAAGAAAACCTGGTAATAAAAGAAAGAAAAGAAGGATATTGAGTTCGTTTGCTGGTGGATTGCACATCAAGGATATTTTCAATATGAGTGAATCATATGGGAAGTTTTTAAATTTGTCTGAGTTTTATAAGAAATGGTTGAGTTTGCCAAGAGAGACAGAAAGCAGTGAGAAAACGGATAAAATGTTTTCAAATGTTGGTCAAGTTCCTACTTATTTATCTTACTTGAATTTATTAAATCAAGGAATGGATGATTGTCACCAAGATATTATTCGATATACAAACGTTGAAAACACAAGTTATTTGAATTATTTAGTGGAATTGTTTGAATATTTATCGAATTACTATATCAAGATTCAACCATTACAGCAACCGGAACTTGAAATCAATTCAATAGTTAATGAGTTTGATATTTTGAAACATTATTCAACTATCAAATTGAAGCAAACAGTGAATGAAGAAGAAGAACTCACAACAGCCATTGAATTCATTTTTTGTAAAGTTTGCAACCACAAATTTACAAACAAATCAAGTTTTGAAAACCATATAACTGGTAAAAAGCATAAAAGGAAATTAACAGCAAACTCATCAAATACAACAGCCTTATTCAATATCATCAAATACGAGCATTTAGTTACGTTAATTTTTTCAAAATTGCTATCAAAGCAATTAGTCAATACAATGAATGAAACTCAAAGGTTCAATTTGTTGACAAATAGAGAACGACAAATTGAATTGAGAGACCAGAGGACTTTGTCGGATGATGAGCTAGCGTACATGGATGAACAACCTTCATCAACCGCAAATAACAACATGGCGCACAATAACGGAAGTAGCAGTACCAAGAACAGTAACGACAATCCGTTGAATTTACCACTTGGACCGGACAACAAGCCTATTCCATATTGGTTATGGAAATTGAAAGGGTTGGATAATGAATTCAATTGTGAAATTTGTGGTAATTTTAAGTACAAGGGTAAAATAAATTATTTAAAACATTTCAAAGACATGAAGGGGAAGCATTATAAAGGTTTAATGATGCTTGGCGTTTTGAATAACGGTGAAGACGTTGAGGTTTACAACGGATTGGGTAAGATCAATGATGTTTTGAAATTGTCTGAGGCTTTGAAAGGTGGCGGTAGAAATGGTGTTAGTGTTGGTGTTGGTATTGAAGTTGAGGATGAGGAGGGAAATGTTATGACTGAGGAAGTTTACCAGCAGTTGAAAAAGCAAGGTTTGCTGTAATTGGTGTTGACAATTTCTGTATTGAACTAATAATTAAACATACAACTACGTTAATATAATTTTTTTGTTGATAACTTATATTCAGAGAAAGAGAGAAAACAAAATGTAGAGTTATAAAAAGGTATAATAAAGTTCAAAATAATAGTGAAAAAATGGCTGAAAAAAATAAACTCCAAATTGGTAAAGTAATATATAATAATAAAAGAAAATGAGAAAATTTGAAAGCGTCTGTGTAGATAAAAATCAAAAGAAAAAAAATAGTAAATAAACCCAAAAAATAGTAATAAATGAAAAAAAAACAAGATATATAGAAGCAGGGAAAACAAATGGAAGGGGGGTCATTATGATAAAGGACTTGAAACTTATTAACTTTTTTTTCTTTGTTTTCATTTATTTAATTTTTTGTAATCATTGAGAATGCTAAATTAGCAATAAAATAATAACAATTCTATTTCTTCTTTGACGTTGTTGAAGATCCGGATGGTTTTAAAAGTTCAAAAGAACACATAAGTTTCTTATTGACATTCATAACAGCACCCCAATTATCAAATTCTCCACAGTAATTAGGAGCAGAAAAAATTGTAACTAATTTCCTTTTAGCATAAAATTCATAACCCTCTTCAACAACCATATGACCTCTAATAATCAAATCAAATTGGAAAAAGTCACAAAATTTGTTGACAACTTTTTTGTTGAAACAGTATGATACACCACGATCGTTTTCTGTCCAGTCGTTACCATACAGTGCATTAGATGACGAAGTAGAAGGTGATGATGATGAGGAAGAGGAGGATGAGGAATTGAAAGTTGAAGAGTTAGAAGCTGGATCAGACCACAGTAAATCAGCAAGCAAACCGCTCTCAGGAATATCAGTAGGTCTTTGAATTCTTTTAATTTGGTTCAAATCTGTCAATTGTGGTGATAACCCACCATGAACACAAAAGATCCGGTCAGCAATAGTGGCAGCCACTGGTAAAGTATTGAAAACATCAACAATCATTTTCCATACTTTTAGATTTGCTCTTCTTTTACATTCATCATAAAAACCGTACATTTTAGTTATGCTGGCACTTTCATGATTACCTCTTAGCATGAAAAAATTTTCAGGATATTTAATCTTTAGACACAACATTAAAACAATTGTTTCTAAAGATTGTTTACCTCTATCAACGTAATCACCTAGAAATAGATAATTTGCATTAGGAGGGAATCCACAAAGTTTGAAAATTCTTAACAAATCAGTAAATTGCCCATGAATATCACCGACGATTTTGACTGGTGCAGCTAATTCTAATAAAGTTGGCTGGCTTAAGAAAATATTTCTTGATTTTGCTGCAATGTATTTGATTTCGGGAACTGAAATAATGAATTTCCTTGAAGTTTTCTTACTCAATCCATTTTCAACCAATTTACCAATAATTGAATCAATATCAACTTTTCCTTCTAAATGTTTTTTCTTTGATAAAGTTGAAATTGAAGCAGTGTTGGTCATCTTAGCGATTTCATCAATTTCTTGGTGGAAAACTGGTTCAGTAATAGTCTCGACAGTAGTTGAAGTTTCAACGGACGCTGAGTATGTAGTAGTGTTCAGTTCAGGTGTCGATTCTAACGAATGCTCTTCAATTGGATACAAAGCGCCGTTTTCTTTTGAAAACGGTGGAGTGGTGGTTGATGAAACCGACGAAATCGAATTACTGGTGAAACAAGAATCTGAACTACTTTCCATCGACGAACAAACATCGGATGTAGGACCGTCCTTTGATGGTGATCTGGCAATATTAAGTGCCTTTGCCATTGATGCAGCAATCTCTAAATCATAGTTGATAAATTCTGGTTTCCTTTTCAGGTGGTCTTTGGTTTGTTGTTTTGTTGGTTCTAAGTGTTCACTGGTTTTAATTTCATCTTGCTTGGATTTATTATTGTTGCTGTTATTATTGTTAAAATTAGCATTCTTAGATTTTGTTAACAAGTTTGTAGCCTTATCATTTGCGATAAAGTCATTAGTGTTCGGCAACTGTCCTTGCAACTGTTCATGTTGTAGTTGCTGTTGTTGCTGTTGTTGTTGTTGTTGTTGTTGTTGTTGTTGTTGTTGAGTATTGAATTTTGATCGCGCCGTATGCGACGGGTCAGGGTCATCTAATGATGTTGTTGTTGTACTGCTTGTTACAGTTGAAGTGGAGCAGCCATCTTTACTGGGTGAGTTTCCCATATTCTAAGAATAAGATAAAGAAGAAAACAACTAGGTATTTGAAAGTTTGAAAGGAGATTGTTTTTAAAAACGGGTTTGAACGTAAAAAAGGTTGCCGCTGAGATTAAGTATGGACTTTATAAATTATTTGTTGAATCTTGCTTGTGCCCAATAGATTCTTTTGTAGGACAAGATAGAAAAGAGCCAATGGCCTAAGACCGAAGCCACTTCCTGCGATTGCAAATTGCAAAGCTGCGAATTTTGCCAGAAAAGAAGAGAGCACACAAGTAGCTTTCGAGTGAGTCATGCACTACGGTGCAGACAACGACAGTCTAATTGTCGTAAAAAGTTGTATTTTTTCAATTTACTCAGAAGCTTCATTTCATTATACATCTATAAATACACAACTATACACCTTCTGGAGGAGGCCTCCGTGTCAGCACCCTTGCTTCACCTACCGGATTAAACTCAACAGATAGAATATTCGAAGCAGAATTGACCGGTTCTGAGCTAGACTTATGAATGTGTTGTTGTTGTTGGCTAGAGAACGGAGCATTCTGTCCACCAGCACCATTGGACCCATATCCAGCAACTGGTTGCAAGCCAGTTGTCATTGGCAAGTCCTTCAATTTCTTCCTATGTCTCTTGATTAAAACTTCCATCATTTTATTGAAATCAATAAGTTCCCAAAATAAATATTTTCTAACCTGTGTTTTAAATGCGTGGATTTCCAAAATTTGAACTATTAACTTCAAAATACTTGGCTCCGATTCAAAAAGAGTTGGAAACTTTGCTTTAATTTTATTCAAATTGTTGTAGGCTTTACCTTGATTGACTAAAATAAGAATCAAATTCTCGAAAATATCAAACAAAACAAAATATTCTTGTGGATATCCAATAGAAGCTGCCGATGAACTTGAATTATAAATTTTCTGATTACTGGAATAAGGTAAGAAATCAGATTCCATAACTTGTTCAAAGACTTCATTTGTTGTCTTTTCTAATATTCTATTCAGTTTAACAGAATCCTTTTCGTAAGCACAATCAATGGCAAAAAATGAATCAAAAGACTTAGGTAAACAAATCGCTAGACTCAGATTAAGTGACGAAGTCTTAGCGAGCCAGCCTAAATCATCCAATATTTCTAAACCTTGATTAGTCTGAGAAATTAATCCCATAACGTGAAAACAAGTTCCTTTCAAACTCCAATTCAATGAATTCCCACAAATATAGGATATACTATCGGTTAAATCAGATAACTCCAATAAAGTAATACCATAATCAGATGATCCAACATGCCCAATAGCCCATAAGACAGACTTCAAATCTAGCATAATCTCATCTTGCTCTTCTCTTGATGCATTTCGATAAAATTCAACTTCTTTCCCGGATTGCATTATTGAAATATATGAATTGACAACGTTTGAAAAGCTAGTCAAAGTGTCCATAGATTCTAGCAACGAAGCACCTTCTCTTGTTTTGACCAACTCTCCAAAAAAATGATAAGGTAAGGCTTTTGGATTTTTAAAATTGTAAAGTTTTTTAATCATGAATGATTCAATCTGATTCACATATAATTTGTTTTTGAAATCTATCCACAATTCCATTTCACTTTCAACAAAATTCAGATCTTGTAAATAATGGAAGCCTGGTTCTGTTGAAAGCATCTTCAACATTAGTGGAACAGCAATAACTCCTAAATGTTCAATTTCTGGTTTATTTTGAATTATTTGTAAGATTTTATTATCATCTTTAGCAAATCTAGTTAAAAATTCAATTGAAATATTACAAATTGTTAAATCGGGATCACAAAGTTGATTGACTAATGATTGACAAGCAAAATTCTCGCAATCTTCAATCTCTAGTAACGTACCTAGGAATTTGGTAGCAAAAATCCTGATCGAGTTACTCCCAGTACAACTCACTTTACTTAAAATAATTCTCAAATGTCCATTGGTATCATATTTCATCTCCCTGATGATAAGCTTCATCAAATCAGGTCTATCAGTTTTTCTATCAGTGATATGATACAGCATATCAAATATCCACCACTGTTCAAGCATTCTTGAACCATTCACATCTGATGATAGCACCCCTAAAAATGAAAAGAATCCTGAGCTCAAAGTGGTTTCAAGTTTTGATTTTGAAAATAATGGGTCGCTAGCAGTAATCCCAGAATAAGGATCAACCTGCGCTAGACATTCTGCAATTTGTGGTAAAATTTTATTTTCAGTTAAATATCTAACACCTTCTGCATTTGATAGTAAACTTTTGAAAATTTCACAACCAGCTTTAATGTATATCAAGTTATGCTTGGTCTTCTTCAACGCTGAAAATCTATATTTGAATGGTCTATAAAAAGACATTAACCTTTTGTAAAATTTCGTTGTCTTGACTGTCTCTTCAAACTTTCTAGGATTTCTCAGTGGGCCTTGCATCAACTCTATAATTAACAGCCAATCCCATTTGGTATAGTCTTTTATGAATAAGACATGTGTGTTATTAAGTAAAATCTTCAAATCAGCGTCGTCAACTAAATACATGAATCTCATTTTGATATCTCTAGAGAACTTATTCGCTAGATCAGCATTGTAATGATGTTCATGAAGATAATTAACACCGTTAATCATACTAGCTCCATGATGCTTTCTGATTTCTTTTTCAATTAAATTATTGAGTTTGAAAGATGGTGACATACGGGGAATTAATTGATCCGGTATCAAATATGACTTAATAAACGATATCTCAGATAATAATACAACAATTTTCCTGATTTGTTTGTTATCCGTGCTATTTTCAAATACTGCTATTAATTTCGGTATTAAATCACAGTCCAGTGCAACTTTAAGTAGTAACGCAGTGTAATGGTTAACAACCGAACTTTCCTTCTCCGGCGTACTTCTTGATGTTGAGTTTGCTTTCGTTGGATGAGAAATCAATTCAGTCTCTCTTGGTATCAGAATACTGGAATTCGAGTTATCTTCTCTTGCTATTATCCAAGGTAATGATCTTATTCTAAACAAATCGTAGAGCATGTGTATTAACACATTTTTCACGAGAGTTGAATCAAACGTTAAGCAGCTCAGTAATTGTTTCAGAGGCTCGAAGCTATTTTGTGAAAAAGCAACCAATCCAGGCCAAGTCTTAAGTAATGATGTAATAACGTACCCAGCGCTTTGCAATTTTTCAACTTTGGGGTGAGTAATCTCCATAAAAGGGGATATTAACATTTGTATTATTTTTTCATCTAAAACAAAAGGTCTTGTCGTTGGAAGTTCTAACATTTTAACAAAAGTAAGACAGGATATTCCAGCCAGTGAAAAAGGTCCTTCTAATACAATTTGCATAAGAGGCTTTATAGCGTTGGCCTTGAAAGATAATTCTGGATTCAACAACGAAATCTCCACTAAGGTTTCGTAAGCTGCTATCCTCAACGGATCGTCTGTATTTTCTAGAATAGATACAATTGATCTGACACAATTGACGCTTATTTGATTCAAGCCACCCACAGTGGATATGAACTTTCTCATAAGTTTCAAGCATTCTTCTCTTTCAATCAAATGCTTAATATCTTTGGAAAAAGATCCAACGAAAAAAATATCCAAATTCATTCTGTTGAAAAATTCCAGAGATTCAATGTCATTTAATATGTATCTTAAAAGTCTATAACCACATCCAACAACAATTGAATTGGAACTCAGTAAAAGTCCTTGGATCTTATGTATTATAGATGAAAGCACAAGGTCCTCTTTGAGTGACACATTTTGTTGCAACAATACAACTAGATCATTTGATTTCTTGATTAAATATTCTGGATTTTTTTCTTTGTCCCCTAATGAATGTAATATGTCGGCTAATGCCCATGTGGGGCTAGTAAAATCGCCAATATTTTGATAGTTGGATTTATACTCTGTATCGGTGTCGTAATCTTCATTTAGAGATGAGCTGTAGTAAGAATTGAATGACTCTCCAGTTAGGTTTGTACTGATAGTATTGCTTCTGTTTCTTGAGCTTTCAAATTCAGGTATAGTCAACCTTTTAACGGCCTCTATTTTCTTTTCTAACTGTATAATATGGTGATTTGTGTCATCGATCTCTTGTTTGGCAATTGCTTTGGAGTCTGACGATGTTGTCGAATTCATCAGTTTCACAGCACCCGCTTTGATCTTCCTCTGATTTGTAAGTTCAGTTTGTAAATTGTGCAGACTTATTGATGATTGTCGCAATGTATGGTCTTTCGGAGCTTCTGACATACTACCCATTTTGGATCTTTTTAGAGCCTTCTAGTCAACTTTATCGACTCCACTGTTGCAGATTACGGGTTGAATTGATGTGATTCCAAACGCTTACGGGAATACTTGCAAATTTACAGTGACTCCTGAGTTGGTGGCTACCCTTAAGTTGCACATAAACTGAGTTCAGCGTATACTTGTCGCTATATATACACAACAAGTTATGTGTTTAGCTCTTAAGTGTGTAGCAAGAGGGCTTTGTCAGTATTTCCAATTCATATTCCGAAATTTATGAATATTCCCAAGGCGGTGATATCACGTGATGACTTTGTCTACGGCTGTGCACGTTGAAGTCTTCTATTGAATCGGGCAGTTTATTCTGATGGTATCTTTTACTAAGGTGCTTTGGCAGTCTACTGATTAGTCTTCCGATAATTAATTAATAAATTCAACATATTAATACATAGTAGAAAACAATGAATAAATTAGCCTACTTTAAAACCTTAGAATACCTGTTTTCAGCCTCCTTAACTAACTTTTGTAAAGATATAATCACAAACTGGTGTGTTAAATTTGGGAACTTGTTTCTATGGAGACCGAACCATTCTAGTGGAGGTGTTGCACTTCCTAGGTCTTTCAACTGAGGTGTTTCGATATATGGCTCAACAAGTGGAACATATTCATACTTTTTGTCTGATTCAACTACCTTCAATTTGTCTTCAAGATTAACAGTTTCGAAAAGAGATTCTTTGTAATTTTCCTCTAGCATATCTTCTCCTTCCATCTGATACTCTGATGTGAAGATTCTCAAGGCAGTCAATCTGGTTCTCAACGTAGTTGCATGAGAATACCACATTTCACGAATAAAGTAAACTGAACCCAACTTCCATCTGACATCAACTTTACCTCCAAATGAAGAACTATATATGTATTCGACAAGGTTAGAAGATGGTGCCTGCCACATGTCCATAGAAACTTTCAGCGATGGAAAAACAAAAATACTACCTCCTGTTGCAGTGTTTGCTAGTTTGATATACGGTTGAATATTTTGCTGTTCTAAAGATTTTTCAGTTGGTTTATTCTTGAAGGTTGAAAGAGAAACAGCAATATCATCTAATTCTAACTTTAACTTATTCTCCAACTTTGAAGAAACATCCTGTAAAAACTTTGCTCTTGAAGAACCAATCTTAACGACCAATGCTTGCGAATCAAATAAACTACTTGGGAAGATTTGCAATTGCAAATAACCGATCCTAACATCCAAATCAGTACGTAGCTTTTCAATGACATCCAAAAATGTTGCAGTAGCACCAAGACTATCCCCCTTCGGCTCTTCGCTCAATCTCTTGGATTTTAATATAGCGTTGGATGAAGTACTGGTTTCTTGATAAGCGGAGAATGTAGCATTCTGCTGATCAACAGCAGAGTCCTTTAACACCTGATGATAAGATATTTTGATATCTTGCCTGATACGTAAACCAATTGTATAAATATCAACGAAGTTAGAAGCTGTCAGAGCGGTCATATAAACATTGCACGATTCAACAGATGTCTTACCAACCAATTTGTCCAGTTGACTTTCAGTATGTTGATTATAGATACTAACCATAGCATTTTTGATAGCGACAATAAAGAATGGATGGTAATCTAAGGATACCTTTGTTTCCAAAGAACTAAAGCCAGCGGTTAATAAGACCAACGGAATATCTAAAACAGCTTGATCTTTCTTCCAAGAGAAAGCTGATGCCATTCTTGCCTTCTCAATTGTTAGTAAGCCACCAAGACGACCGTCAGAAATGATTGAAAACTTGCGGAACTCAAATCTAACATTTTGGTCCCAATTAACAGCTCTCGTAGACTTGGCTGAAAATCCATCAAATCCAACATTCAAGACACCTAGTGACATACCTAAGTCTACCTTAGCCTTTGCTGTTCCAATTAGTATAGTTAATATCCAAGGGAACGCAGTAGTTAAAGAAACATCACGAATATGAGCCGCAAATGTCTTTTGGGCTTGTGGAGCTTGAGCTGTATCTGGCTTCTTGACGTCAGTTATAGATTCTTCGTATAATTCACCTGGTAGCCAAATATCACGGAACAAATCCAAATCCTGACGTTGCTGAACATTCAAATATGCATCAATATTAGTAACGCTACCAACGGTTGAAACTTCCTTCCGTAGGTTCAACCCGGCTAATGTTGCACATAAACCAATATCTTGAATGGAGATCGAAGCACTTGTCTCCTTAGAGTAAACATGCTGTAATTCTGCTTTTAAGTCCTCGATGTATACCAAACCAGATAATTGATCTGTATCAGTGTTGAACTGTAAGTGAATACCATTTGTAGAGACAGTAGCTTCAATCTTAGCGGTTGGATCACAACTCAAAGTCAACTTTTGAGGCTCAATCTTCAAAGAAAAATTAACATTAATATTTTCGAATACACGTTCCAATTCAAAATATGTCTGCTGTTGATGTGATTGACGGCGTCGTTGGGAAAAGTTTGATTGCGTCGAAATAGATTTCCTTCTGTCATATTGAGCGGAATTAACAAAAATTCTGAAACTTCTGATCAAATCAACAATGACAGGAACACACGATGCCAACAGAGTATTATTGGTAGCAGAAGTTAGGGCCTCCACATAAATAATATGTTTCTTTGGGCCTTTGAAGCATCTGGTATACTTGGTGGAAATTTCAACGGTTGGAGCTTGCAGACTAAACGACGGAACTTCACCATTAACTTCCAGTTTCTCATTCAGAATCACAATAGAGGCACCATCAAACTTAAGAATGCACTCAACTGACCTTGCGACTGCCCTGGATAATGACCATTGCCCTTGATCTTCTTCTGTTTGGGTTGGAATAAAGTTAAGCTCGGTTTCCTTTTGGGGATACATTGCATGGACAATATCAAGTTTTTCTTGAACAGAAACAATTGAGCTTAACAATGTTTCGGTAACGGAAAAGACACTGGTCTGTATTTTAACATCAATCTTATCACCTAGCAACTTTGCCTTAAAATTATGACCCATATTAGTATCAGTATCAGTGTAAACTAATTCAAAGAGAGGGAAGTAAAATCTATTATCACTCTTGCTTTCATTGGAAGTTGAGTAATATGTGGCTGGAGTATTGCCGCGAGCTGTCGAAACGTAAGTACCTGACATCAAAACTTTACCTGCATCCTTAGCACAAATAAATTCGGCATTTTCATAACCGATAATAAAGCCTGGAATAGTGTCTTGAAGAAACTGAGCACTGTTTCTACTTTTAGGGAACAGCCAACCAATACACATATTTCTTGAAATAATATTGATGGAGAAAAACTTCAAAATTGTCATTAGCGTGTCAGATTGTGGGGTTTTGTTCACTTCCCTCTTCTGGTTCTTAGAAATGTCAAATTTGTCAATAGTTCTTTCTAACTCAAATGCTATATCAATCAACTCTTTTGTATAATGAGGAGTCAAAACAAATCTGCAGAAATCACTGGTGATGTTCAACTTTTGCAATAGCACGTCAGCATTGGTAAAATTTGTAACTTCTAAATAAAAATTTAGATCACAAACAGTAAATCTACTTGACTGAGCACCATGAATACCAAAACTGATCTTTGTTGAAGGCATACTTAGTTGGCCAAATGGTTTGTACTCAAGCAAGGTCGGATCATATGTGTTTACTTTTAATCCAAATTGTGAAGAGTCAAGAATAACTTGGTTATTATTTAGCATTGTCACAAACGTGAACGATCTCAAAGATAATTGCAACAGCATTCTAGCTTGCTCCCAAATTTTGGGGTTTGTTATCTCCTTCG
Organism: Ogataea degrootiae; assembly: GCA_019232045.1. Lineage (NCBI taxonomy): Eukaryota > Fungi > Ascomycota > Pichiomycetes > Pichiales > Pichiaceae > Ogataea > Ogataea degrootiae. The sequence goes on from JAHDIT010000127.1 coordinate 16,941, forward strand.
ACGCTTCAAAACCGATATCTTGATAGCCGATTTCGTTCCTAGTAAAGACGCCCGTCAGTCTATCAACTGAAGTCTTTAACAACGCTATATCTTTCGATATGATTTGATAATCGGCATAACCCCTTTGCAGTAAAGTGACCAAGTTATGATGAGCAAGATTAAAACGGCAATGTTCAGCATGTATCTTCAGTGGAATACTGTACTCTGAATCGTTTATAACAGTAAATCCCAAAAGGAGCTTGAACTTATCAACAGAGGTGTTAAAATATTGGATTCTTTCTCTAGCATCGGTCACCAGACTTGTGTTTATTCTTGTAATCACGAAACTGGAGGCAATTCCAGGTTTAGATATATTAAAATTGTATTTTGAATCTTGAACATCCATAGCGAAAGACAACGGCGATAAGATGTCTAGTTGAAGTTCAAATCTATGAAATTCGACGGAACCAGAGACCTTGCATTTCAATTTACTGAGTATGTTAGCTGGAGTGGAGGATATTGGTGATAAAGCTGGTGCAATGGAAGTATCTTCTTTATCCATCATGCCCTTTATTGCATTGATTAATGGGTCAATAATTGGATACTCGTTCAATGAAAATATGTCAATGGCTCTGGAATATTTCTCAGTGCCCAAATTAGTATTCACTTTGACCAAACGAGTTTTAGCATCAATCAGTTTGTCACCTGATCCAATTGAACCGCTGTTAACAACAACAAGTGTATGGTCTTGGGATTGATATTCAAATAAATGAGTATTATCCATCAACAAATTAGCATTGATCTCAGAACTATTCAAGTACATGGTGAAAGGCAGTAGATCTTTAGATTGTATGCCAAGTAAGGACAAAGTATTACCTTTACCATATACATCCAAATCTAACCGATCAATACCAAAATGATATTTAAAGTTACTGATTAACAAATTGATGGAGTAATACATTGGTTTCACCGAGCTATCGGTAGTCTCAGCTTCAGCAATTTGGATACTCGATGTATCTTGCAAGGAAGGCTTGTTATTTGATGTTTGGTATTCTTTGATCAAAAGTTTCAAATCGTCCAGAAGTTCAACAAGGTGGTTTACAGAATCTTTGAAAGCACCTAAATCAGAAACAACCGAACCAACTTTGATATCAATGTTAATGCCATCATCAACCTCAGCGGTTGTCAATGAGCAAGCCAGTTCTTTGAGATCTTCAGTCAATTTAGCGGATTGGAAAACGAATTCGAACTTTTTCATTAGCAACAGCTTTTCAAATGGAAACACGTTGAACTTCATATATTGCAAGTTAACTGCACAACCAAACATCTTATCAGAAACCATTTGATTCGTATTAGTTCCAAAGACACTGTTGAAAATATAACTTTTCGTAATGTTTGAAAATTCCCATCTTCTCCAGTTTTGGAATATATTTAAGACCTGAGATTGGGCATCATCAGGGACTTCCCATTTAGTTGCTTTGAATAGGGCATTGTGATGGGTTCTCCAATCTTGTGGTAAGCTTTCAACAACGTGTCTCAATCTTGTGATAATCTTCCAAGAGTCTTCAAATCTGACGTGATCACTTTTGAACTTACTAACATAGGAGGGCTTTGTGATACAAGATGGATCATGTCTAATGGAGTGGTTTAGACCGTCAACAGAAACAGCATAGAGGAGTTGAGTTCTAGAAAGCCGATTGTCGTCTTTAAAATTCGAAAGAATTTCAATAGCATCTTTGATTGGAGCTATCAGTGTATCTCGGAACATCGTTAACCAGTGAATCTCTTTTGGGTCGAAATCAAACGACAGATTCTCTTGGTCAATTTTAACAAGAGTATCAGACGGTTTATCATTTAGATCAACTTTCAACTTTTGAAAAACGGATAAAAATCGAGGCTTGTTATCTTTCAAAACAGCAATTTCAAATTGAGAAACATGAAGTTTCACAACGTCTTCACTAATACCTTCTATACTTTTTCTGAATGAAGCGGCCAAGAACGGTTTCCAAACTTCAACGCTAACAAAATCCAACGAATCATTAGAATTTGCAATCTTTAGGCTGATTAGGGGGGAGTCAAATTTAACCTTGATTGTTTCAGCTTTGGATATGACCTTCTTCTTCAAGTGTTTTAGGACTTCAACCTGTAAAGTATCCAAGACATTATGAACACTGTAATTATTCAATTTACTCATAATGTCAGCAATAACCAGAGCAGCCAAAGGGGAACAAAAAACTTTCGTAATCCCGAAGTTTAGAATCAAATTGTCATATTCACATTTTGGGTCTAATCCATCCGCATCTGGGTGACTAAATCTATAATCCTTATTACTAGAAATATTAATGTCATTCAAAGATGAGCATTCCGATCGATTCATAGACTCTAGTGCATTTTGCAACGATTGTGGGTAGCCACTGATCAACAAATCCATAGAATCGGCGTTGAAAGGAGGCGGGACGTCAGGTAGGCATACTGACGGCTTAATCGAGCCATAATCTTTATAATATGTAGAATCTCTTTCTTCAGTGGGTAACAAGAATGGACATCTATGGTAGGGACCGTCGTTGACTTTTACATGCTTGATTTGAGAAGCTCTCTTTTCTTTGAAGTCCGGCTTTTGAATAAAGTCAGTGAATTTTAATGAGGTTTCAAATTCCAAGACAGTTATATCATTTTTAACAGACTTAGCAACAATTTCTTTGATTTTCAGATCGATACGACTGTTATAATTCAAAGTTGCTTGGTCACTTAAACTGAATGATAAATCATTCAAATCAACTTTCAAATAGTAATCTGGACCGTTTAAATTAATCCCTATTTTTGTGGTGTCGAACGTTAAATTGACAATATCAGTGACAGGTTCAATTGGGATCCCTAAAGAATTCTCATCGTCATGATATCCAACGCCAAGTGCCGATATTGATCTATCCAAAGCATCCAAGAACTTCGGCTCTGCATCAATGTTAATATCACCAGCGTCAAATTCCCAACGACAGTAGTAAGTTGGTTCAGTGGGTGGTAACCCAAACATTCTATGACCGTGGATAGATAATCCGTCAATAATCAGTTCAGGATCAAAATCAGGCTTATGTCGAGTTGTTTCAAAAATCTTAGATTCATCAGAACTGTCAAGGAATCTGGAGTTAATGGTTGAAAAATCAGCTTGTATATCCATATAGTAGTTGTTAAATCTAAGGTCAATGTCCAAAGAATCAAAGTGCAAAGCCAAGTGCGATTCACAGTCATAGATATGTGACGGGAGAATGATGCAACCGTTAGTGACACAGAATGAAAATAAAAGATCTGTTTCATTCATTAACTTCACTGTTGGGTTAAATACGTTGTCTGTTTCGTTTTGTCGTAAGATCGATGATGATTGATCATGCTCTTCTCTAATAGATTCCATAAATTCAGGGAGCGTTTGAAAATGAACGTCTTCACCAAAATAGTTCTCTTTAAGGATTAAAACGTACTTAATAACGAATCCATAGCATTCTAAAGTTGTATCGTCACATGTGCAGTCGATCTTAATAGTATCGACGGAATCAATTTCTATTGAACTGAAATAAGTGTATGAACCATTCATAACAAAATTGAAACATTTACCAAGTTCCTTCTTCTTCATAAAATTATGCCGAGTATTCCAAGGCGGCAAATCAAGGACTAAATCAAAGAAGCTGGTAGTCATTTTAAAATTGAAGGTTGTAGATTTTTTGTAAATTGTATCAAACGGAACATCAAAGACTAAGTTCAAATGGGACCCTTTGAACGATAAGTATATGTTATCGTTAAAATCTAATGGATCATTAACTATGTTTTTTTCATTTAAATTCACATAAATCAGATAATTATCAAAATCCCAATTAGCGTTATAAAAGAATGGTCTAAACAATTCGTATGGAGTTGGGTCACCAGAGCTAAAATCTCCAAATAAGTCAGTGAATAATGTAACGTGTTCTCTAACCAAAAATAATTCAGCGTCTGTGGATCTTTGATTGAACGTCCATATCGTTTCTCCGTTCCACTGCAAAGGATACCCAATATGTGCATTTATAGTATGCGTTTTTGCCTTGAATAACAAGTTATGGTTAACGCTGGATGAAATAACAGGGGAATTTAAGCAAGCGCTTAATGTATTATTCCATCCGTCTCTCACTGTCGGTATATAACTGGTGTTAGTTCTAACAGTTGAACCTTGATCAAGTTTAATGTCCAACCATCCAAAAGGTCTGTTAACCCCAGTGTTTCCAGTTGATATTTTGCCTTCAACGTTGGAATATAAGATATCTTTACTGAATTCTCTCAGGGGAACACGTAATGTAGCTTCATCTAATGTTTCCACAAACAATTCAAAGCCAACGTATTGCCTTCTAGTGCCTGGCTCCAAGCTCTCGTAAGGATCGGAATCACGGCATATAGCAGGGAATAGCATTTCTTGTAAGTAAACCCTTTCCTTATCAGCCCATGGACCATAATATATTTTAGCACCTGATAAGCTAAGCTCTAATCCATTGGCAGGAGCAGATGCACCATTACCGATATCAGGACCATCCTCAGATTCGGTTGGTATGTAATCAGCGGGTGTGAGACCTGGGACGTCGTAGTAGTAATTAATGTCAACATAATCAGAATCCACAATGTGTGTGTACCTTGCATAATCAGTCTTTTCAAAGATTATAGGAGCAGACTTTGGATCTTTCCAAAATGAAGATCGGCTTGAATCTGAGGAATCCGAAGAGTATCTTGCGTTAGTCACTGTTGTCAAATATCTTTCAAGTCCATGCCATTCATCGTCTCTCTCTTTTTGTTCTTCTTGTTTCTCTTTTGGTAGTTTGCTTTCTTTAGCAGCACGGCCTATGTTTACATCAAATGATCTAAAGAATTTTCTGATAAAGTTGAATCTATATATATCGGCAGTTTCGTGGATTTCAGATGCTATCTGTTCGATAGTTTTGTAAGACACATTTGGTTTGAGAAAAACTTGTAGTTGTGATGCTCTAAGGTTATATGCAGATCTGCAGTAATCTAAATTGTTAGCTGAAGGTTCTGCATCTACAACACCTTTCAGGGTGGAATAAGATGCAACAAACAAAGATGAAGTTCTATTGTTACCTATAACTAAAGAGCCTTTCTTGATACTGACTGCGATAGGTAAAAACTTGAAATAATTGGATAAGCTGGGGTCCTCTTCAGTGATGGTTCCGGCGTTATTTGATGAGTTGGATCTGTATGCTTCTACGTTGTCTGAACTTGTTTCAAAAGTGGATTTTGTTCTATCCATATTACTCATAAATTGATCAAACTCCTTGCTGTCTGTAAAATCCTCATTTTTTTTCGTTAAAGTTTCCAAAATTTCATCATATGCAGCTGTTTTATTGTACATGAACACCTCTAAACCGTATACCTCAAGTAAGAACCGAGACGGCAACTTATCATTTTTATTTGAATCTATATCATCATTCACATCCAACCCTGATCTCTTCACTGATCCTAGCCAGTATCTCCAAGTGAACCAACCTTGATGAATCAAAACCAGTTCATTTTTTGTTATTATAGTGACATTCTTAAAAAATATTCTTCCACCTAAAAAGGATATCTTGATTGATTGAATCTTTATTCGCACTTTGAGATACTTCCAAAGTAGACGTTTAAAGACAAATGAAAGGAGGACACCAACTAGCCGGTTTAAGTAAAATAATATTCCAAGGCCAGCAAGCACCGCAAGTGCCCAGTCAACTAAAAAGACCCAGGTCAAGTTACTCGAGGAGTTGACAGAAGTAATCAAAAAACTTGAAGTAACGTCCATAGCTGTGTGGGGTGTGATATTAAACTGAGATTGTTTTCTGGTTTAAACAGCTTGCCATTCGCTTAATGATTTTATTCTAGTGACTGTATATCTCTATGCATAAAATTAAATGTAGTATGCCTTGGTGACCTTAGTCCACAAAACACGCTTTAGTTACTCTACTATCTTGACTGTATGTTTGAATATACTTGAAGACAGATTCAAAGCCCATGCTTGCACAGCCTTTAAAGTCACCAAAATAAAAGGTGAAAGGGGACATCGCTCACAACCTACCAAACAAAGTTCACTAAACCAGTCTGATCTTCTGTCTCGATAATATCAGTGGCAAATCAATCCTACTTGTATAAATTTATGTCTACAGTCTTTGGCACGATTGCCTGTCTCTCGTATCTCAGAATCGAGAAACTGTACGCCATATTTCATAAAAAATGTCTAGGGAAGCACCACTAAAGGCCGAAAAGGACTTTACAGAAACCCTTGATGAGCAATTCCCTCAGATTGACTCTCTTGCCTCCGCAGACTACAAGCTGGCCATTGATAAGCTCTTGCTACTTGAAAAACAAACCAGGCAAGCTTCAGATCTAGCGTCTTCGAAGAGAATCATGATAAAGCTTGTTGATTTATTGTCGGAGCACAAAGACTGGTCAGTATTGGGCGAGCAAGTCACTTTATTGAGTAAGAAGCATGGTCAGTTGAAGAATTCTGTGCAGGTGATGGTCCAACAAGTCATTAAACACTTGAATGACATTGATGATTTGAATTTAAAAATTGAAGCAATTGAGGTTATCAGGACTGTTACTGAAAACAAGATTTTTGTTGAGATTGAAAGAGCTAGAGTTACCAAGATGTTAAGTGACATTTTATTGAACCAAAAGAATGATTTGGATAAAGCTACTGAGATTTTGTGTGAATTGCAAGTCGAAACTTATGGTTCAATGGATATTGAAGAAAAGATTGAGTTCATTTTAAACCAGATGACTTTAAGTAACAAGAAAGGTGACTTCCCATTCTCCAAAATTTTGTCAAGAAAGATTCTAGTTAGATCACTTGAAAAATTCGCCAGCAAGAAATTAGAATACTACAACTTGATGATTGAAATTGCATTGAATGAAGATGATTATATCAATTTAGTTAAATACAACATGGCGATCAACGATATTCCAATGATTTCCGGTGATAAAACAAAAGCATTGAATACATTAAAGCAAATAGTTTATTACATTACATTATCGCCATTTACCAACTTGCAAAATGATCTAATATCAAGAATCAAACAAGACAAGAACTTGGATAAACTACAGACAGAGAAAAGCATCATCAGATCATTCACTACGCAAGAACTAATCAATTTCAAAATATTTGAATCACAATTCTCAACGGACCTATTCAAATCAGATGCCTTTGATCAATCGTCTGATAAGGGTTTGTTGCATTACAAAGATTTACAAAAAAGAATTATCGAATACAATTTAAGAGTTGTTTCTCAATACTACTCATCTATTAAATTGCAAAGGCTTTGTGAATTGTTACAATTACCTCAATCCGAAGTTGAATTGAACATTATTGAATTAGTCAATGGGGGGATCATTTACGCTAAGATCAACAGACCTTATCAGATTGTGAATTTCATTAAACCAAAGAATGAAAATGAGTTGTTGAACGAGTGGAGTCAGAACATTGATAGATTATTAGAAGATATTGAAGTTATTGAACATTTGATCAATAAAGAAGAGATGGTTTTTGCAGCTAAAGCCAAATAGATAGATCATGTTCTTTTTCTGTATACGTGTTTTTAACACTTTCGTCTCTGGTGTAATGTATCTGGTGTATATTTTCAGCAGTATAATCTACTCACATATAAGTAACAATATAAATAAACTCGTATTGAAATATAAAACCTTTCAACACTATCATATAGAATTTGTATTTTCGTGTGATTCCAGCTCTTTACGCTTCCTAGCACTCTCGACCAACCCGTTCCACCGTTCTTTCAACTTGACAATCTGATTCTCTAGCACTATCCTATCTCTTTCCAAAGTCCCCACTTTCAGCTTTAGCTCTTCAATAATTTGTTTCAGGTCTTCAACTTCGCCCCTGGATTTCCCATCTTCTTGACCATCTTCAACATATTTGTCACCTTCCGGGCCTGTTTTCAACGTTGACCCAGCGCCTGAATGGCCAGTACTGTTGAGGTTGCCATTTGTTGGGTTCCTTATCGTATTTATCAAATCTTTTAAAAACTCATGGTTGGCAATCAACTCGCTATAATATACTAAATTCAACTCTTTCAAAACTTCATTTTTCACCTTCAACCCTTCCTCGACAACTTTCCTATCTTTCAACTGTTGTAGCAATTCGTCCTCTCTGCCACCGCCATCACCTCCATGGGTTTGTTGTTGGTGTTTCACTATTGATCGCTCTTTAAAGTTTAATAATTGTAAGTCATGTTCTAACTCATTGATCTTATCTTGCGATATAAACCTTATTTTGTTCGTCTCGATGTCAACGTTCAAACTTTTAATTAGCGACATGTTGATCTTATTGATCATACAATTGAGTACACTAGTTTCCTTTGCTTTCAGCTGCTGCTGCTCTTCTAGTGTTACAAGTAACGGCTGGTTATTAAATCGAGTCCCTGTTTGACCATTAGATCCTGTCAACTGGCCTTTAGGTGACAGAGGTTGTGGTTGCTGTAATTGTTGAGCTTGCTTGACCTTTTCTTTATTTGCCTTGAAGGTTTTCAACTGGTCTATTCTTTTCCATACTTGGTCTTTTAAAGTTTGTAATGATTTAATAGTATTGAAGTTGTTTACATGCTGTTCTGCTTCTACTTTGGTCATGACTGCATCAATCAAAGAGACTGTTCTTTCATGGTTGGAAATTGCTGTGGGGAAGTCGTTCTTCACAGTGGCTCTCTCAGCTTCCTGTTCGGAGTCGTACACCTCCGAAAGACCGTGCATTATTTGAGGTGTATTTTGTTGGTTATATCTAAATTTACTAGTGAGTGTACTAGTGGGCTTTCTCAGTGTATAACGGTACCCCGTCAGTCAAGTCTTATCTTATCGTACAGACTCACCTACCTTTAAAACAGGGCTTGTCTTTGTTTCAAAATCGACGCAGTACCAATCGCCGTCGCCGTCACTCCCTCCCATTTTTTTATGATCCAATCTTACTCCTATTTTGTTTTGTTAGATGTAAGATTGTGAGAAATAGGGTGATTCATAGTTTCTCTTGGTATTCGTCTGACAAGGATATTTTCATCATTCATTGGTATAACACATCATTCATTAAATAATACCACTAACCCACGTCTGCATATATACAGACGTACGCATTCAAGCCTTGCATTCTGTATTTTTTTACGTTCACTTCTATCCATATCAGTATCAGCGCCTGTTTCATCTAACCATATAAGGATAGCAATTCTATCATTCTACACTTCAGCTTCTCCTCCAAAGAACATCTGCAAAGTTAAATAATTCATGTACAAACTCGCAACATAAATGGGAGCATCAATTGAACTACCTTATGAAGAAAATATAACGATTCAAAAGTTCTGGGAACTAGCAAATGATTTACTATATACGAAAACCTTCTACGATGAATCAACCGAAGAGTACGTCACCAAATGCATTAAGAACAAATTAAAATCGTTCAAATTGTCCAATGATAAATCAGATGGCTCTTATTCTGATACCACAGATAACGAAGGAACAGCCACTGATGAAGATGGTGACGATTATGAGGATAGCTATTGTACCGAAGATGAGATCAATACGTTGTTAGTCAGTTATATCACGCTCATATCAAACTACTGTGATAAGCTATGTACGTTCCAACCCGAAGAGCAATTTTATCAAGAAGTTGCTAAATTTATAATCACTTTCAATCAGTACCAGTGTAACTTGGAGTTTTGTGTTCGTAAGATGTTATCTTTATTAGCATACATCGTTCAATCAAACAGCAACAATCTACGAATTGACCTTGGAACAATTGGCCAAGCTACTAGAGATCAAATTGAGTTTACTATTGAATCTAACGAAAGATTCATCAAGATTATTGGTTGGGTTCTTTATGTTAATTACCAAAATGAAAAGGAGGCTATTTTTGAAATCATGAAAGAATATCAAGGTTTTGAAACACTCGCTGGTGTTTTAAGCAACTATGCTAAAGTTTCGGCCAATGCCAAAGAAGATGATCCATATATTTCAAATTACTCAAACTATTTGGGATTATTTTTTGAATTTTGTAAAACTTATGAATTTGGATACGATGAGTTGAAAACTATTGATTATGAATCTGTCAAGTATTTATTTAAGAAGTTGGTGATATCCACTAGAGACCAAGATGAGTTGAATTTCTTACGGTTCAAAACACTGTTAATTTTGAATGAACAGTTTATGGTTTGTTCGTACTCTGCTCAGCAGTTCCACGAAGACACCCCTTACGAGAACAAGTTTTTTGAAACGATGATCGAAGACAATTCACTTTTCCAGAATTTCAGTGAAACTTTGATTTTAAACTTTAATAGAGAAGAAGACAATGTCATTCAAATATTGATGTTAAAAGTCCTATACTTGATATTCACCACTTCCAGAACTTGTCAGTGGTTTTATTTGAACGATTTAAAAGTTATTGTTGACATTGTGATCCGTGAATTGTTCAATTTGTCTATTGTTAAAGATGAATCGCTAATTAATACATATCTAAGAGTTTTATATCCGATGCTTTTGTTTTCCTCTTTGAAAACTGAAACATATAAGCATGATTCAATGCTGGATGTATTAAACTACCTTTTTACCGCTGAACAATCGTCAACAACTATGAAAAGATTATCAGAGAGGTGTCTTCTATTGGACGTTTTCAGCAGAAAAGCACAACAGGAAACTCCCCCTGAATCGAGAAGCGCTTCAGAAGCTGTCACTTCTCTTGGTCAATCAAATCAACAGACTCCGCTTCCCCCATTACCATTGGCACACGCATCATCTTCACAGTCGTCCCTCGTTTCGGAGATTGAATCTCCTATAACAAACTCTCCAATAGATTCCACTCCTCATTTAACCCATTTGGTTACAAGTTCGTCTTCTGTGTCGATTGACTCCAAGGGAACCGCTAGGCCGTCGAGAAGAGCTGCTCCTCCTCCACCTCCACCCCCTCCAAGGAGGGCATATGGTGGGAACACTGGGAATGGAAGTGAATTAAGCTTGAGTCGTACCAAGGTGTAATGTAGTTATGTGTTATTAGATATGTAGATAGATGAAGAGAAAGATATGTTTGTGTACATTCGATGATCCCCCCCCCCCATTTCATATTGATTTAGAAAAACAAGTTAAATTTGTAAAGTTTTACAAGGTGCGCGGTTTCAACTTTTTTCAGCTGCTGCCTTTAAAAGACTGATTATTATCACAACTGTGTTGAATACTCTTTCTCTTCATTATTAGACATTAGAGAACGGTACAATTAAATTACAACGAAATAGGCTTTGCCATCATGAGAAACGCAACATCAATTCTTAGAAGGCTGCGTGTTAACCGCTCAATCAGCTACCGCATCACACACTCATCTTCGTTCACGCAACTGGCAAGATACATCCACATCACCCCAACCCGAAACAGCGAGACCTTATCGACATCATCTTCGATATATCCGGCTGAATCTCAAACACCAAATGAGCACATCAGAAATGAACACCTCGTTAGATCGTCTCTTGAAAACCTTATCAAACGGTTAGCATCCTCACCACTTCCAACAGTCTCCTTAAACGACCTTTTAAAGTTCAATTCAACAGCTTCACATCACAGCAAATCGCTAATGTTAATCGAAAACGCTAATGAAACGTTAAGGGATACACTGGTTTTAGTTTGTAAAAGATTGACTAAGTTTATGGAATTGCCATATATTGTTATACTAAACCCTAAAATTGCTGAGATTTACGATGCTTATTTAGAAACTTTAAAGGTTCTAATCAAATTCATTGAATACTGTGATAAAGATAGTAAACTAGCTATTCCAACTTACGACGATTTTCAATTGTTAACTAATTTTCATATTGAAACCCTGGATCAAAATGAAGAATTTATTAAAGTTTTAAGAGAGACAATTGATTTACATACCGATAATTTATCTGTTTTAAGTGAGGGCTTTGAAGAGATTCTCGGGTTAGATTTAGTTGATGATAAAGCGTTTTTAAACGATCATTTGAAGGAGCGTATCTTGATGAGACTATTGGCAAACCATCACATACAATTATCATCGCAATTAATTCACGAAGGTGGTGATTTCAATAAATTGAACGATGTTGGTATCATTGAAAAAAACATCAACGTTTTGGAAATCTTATCAAGATCATCTACCTTCGTCAATGACATGGCATCCCTGAAATACGATGAAAAAGTTCAACTGAAAGTGAAATCTATTATTATTAACGATGATGGTACTTCAACTGAAGAATCGATAACAAACATTGCCCAATACGAATCTCATACGCCTGTTCATTTCCCTTATATATCTGCTCATATCGAATACGTTCTCAATGAAATCCTCAAGAATTCAACAAGAGCACACATTGAAAACAATGTTAAAGATCCAATTGAAGCTTTGGTTGTTGTTAATAAGCCAAATATCAATAAACCCGGTGCCCAGTTTTATAAACTTGAAGTTCGAATCTCTGACAAAGGCAAAGGTATAAACCCAGATATTTTGGATAAATTATTTGAATATTCATTTACTACTTTTGACTCGGATGCAGTTGACGGTGATTCTTACAAGACTTTAAACAATACAGGTGGTAATGCTGCTAATATTATTGCTGGCATGGGGTATGGGCTACCACTATCTTTGACTTATAACAGATTGTTCCATGGGGATATTGATCTAAAGAGTGTTTATGGGTATGGAACAGATGTTTATTTGAAATGGGTAGGTATTGATGCTAAGAAGTTGTTGAACTGATTTTGCAATCTTTTTACTCTCATTATTTATTCATTCATTTATCATTTATTGATTTATTATTTATTAATTTATTATACCTTATTTTACTATTTATTATTCATTAATTGGTCATTCATTAATTTCTTATTTACTATTATTTGTTCATATTCGTATTCGAAAGATGGAACTAAATGTACATATGCATGACTGTGGGACTTTAATATGGCCCCTGCATATATCGAATAACGACAACTTTATTTCGCTTTTTATTTAGATTCATGTTTGAATTTATATGTATATATACAGAATGATAATAACCCATCTATCTTTAAAATATGGCAATTGTGAAAACCATTTCAAAAGCTCACAAAGTGGAACCTCTCTTTGGAGCAAACGACACATCTCTAGAAACACAACTCAAGAACCCAGCAGCTCTTGATCTTTTGACAGCCTTAGCCATTTGTTTATGTTTATGAGGCTTCAACCCTGTCACACTTCTATGTTGGATCATACCACCCGTGCTTAAATATTGGGAAAGTAAATGTGGTAAACAGTAAAAGTCTAAAGGATTAATTTCTGGAGCATTAAAACTTGAAGTTTTCATAGTTTGATTTCTAACATTCGTTGAAATTTTAGATTGATATTTGATTTTGGCAATTGAAAAATCAAATGGATCGTAAGTAACTTGACCTTCCATGTTATTTTGGAAGTTATTTGACACTACGTCTCTGTTATTGACATGTTCACGCTCTTTCAATTTGTTTAATGGAGTTGATAACGTGAATGCAGTCTGTTTTTCCTGTGATTTCTTTACTGAGTTTGAAAGCAGACGGGAGTTTAGCACCTGCTTGGTGATGGGTCTTTGTAATGAAAACATTGTGTGGATGTGTATATATCTGTATATATCTGTATATATTCGGGGTGTTAGTGTATCTGTATATGATTCTGTTCATACCATAACTTTTTAATACACACTCCTACATAAAACCTCTCTTTCTCTTCTCCAGTTGACTGGCTTCTCGAAAATCTACGAAAAGTGGAAAAACTAAAAGTGTTACCCGCAAATGGGAATGGTCCAAAGAGCCGCGCGGAAAGAGAGGGATCCTTAATGGGGCCACAGGCAGATTTATGGATGTTTGTTTTCACCACTGGATAGGATCAGATCAACTTGTAGATACGAATGCTCCCAATTGAGAAGATAAAGATGCCCACTCAGAAAGCGCAGGACGTTTGTAACATATGCAAAGAGATAACAGACGCTAAAGAATCTCTTGAGGTTACTTGGATCGCTTGTGAAGTTTGCGGTCAATGGTACCACTCTTCTTGTCTTCAGCTGCCCAGATCAAACATCAACAACATTTCACAATTTCATTGTGCCAATTGCACATTGACTCATGGCCCATCGATATTGAAGAGAAAATCTGGTAGATCTCGTAAGAAAATCGATTATGTTGCACTAAATGATGGTGGAGAACTTCGTGAAGTTGATAAACACCAGCATATCAAACGGTTCCAAGGTTTTGAAAACGATAGAGATTTAAACGAATTGATATACCTAGTAGATCCAGCGAAAGATGCCAATTCAAATGGAATAATAAATGATGATACAATAACTGACATTATTTTCAAAAGTCAATTGAAAAAACCAATTTTAATTCCGTCTTGCAATCCTAGTATATCAAATGTTCGACCATACTATGATCTAAATTTCAAATTCCCGAAACTAACAGTCAATGAAATAACCAATTATATTGGTGAGGATAAACCGATTCCAGTGATGGACGTTTTAACACAGAATAATGCCCCAGGTTGGACAATTGGTAAATGGAGAGATTACTTCAATTTACAAAGTGAAGATCGTGATCGAATCAGAAACGTGATTTCTTTGGAAGTATCTCAAACTCCATTAAATGATATCATCGAATTACCTGAATCCGTTCTTAAGTTAGATATTGTGAATAAATTATTCAACAGTGAAAAAAACTGTTACGATTTTGATAATCAAGGAATTGAGCGTCCAAAAGTTAGTAAATATATTTTGATGTCCGTTGAAAATTCATTCACTGATTTTCATATAGATTTTGGTGGCACTTCTGTTTATTATACCATTTTAAAGGGAAGTAAAGAATTTTTAATGTTTCCCCCAACAAAAAGGAACTTATCAATTTATGAAAAATGGTGTAAATCAGAAGATCAAAACCAGACTTGGTTTGCTGATCTTATCCCAGCACTTCCAAAATCCTCCAAAGAATCAACAACTAGCGATGATTACACTGATGGCAATGATAAAGATGATGGTTTTGATCCAGCATACTTTAATAATGGACTCAAGATAAATATTAACGCCGGAGATTTGTTACTTTTACCATCAGGTTGGATTCATGCAGTTTATACACCATGCGATTCAATTATTGTTGGTGGGAATTTCTTAAATTTGTTATCACTTGAAAATCACTTGAAGGTTTACGATATTGAAATTAACACCAAAGTTCCAGATAGATTCAAATTTCCTGGGTTTGTTAAAGTTATTTGGTTAATTGGTTGGTATTTGATGACCTCGACTAATACTGCAATCAATGGTTACACTAGAACCAATGATAAAAATAAATATAATTATAATGATAATGACAATGATAATAACAAAAGTGGCATTTTAAGTAAAGTTGAATTGCAATGCATTAAACAACTGTTACCATTTTATAAATCTCAATTGGCTTTAATAAATGGGAATAAATCAGATTTATCGAAAAAAGGCCTTAAAACAATAATAAACAAAATCAAAGGTTCATTACCAACCGGAATTATTGGTAAACCTGAGACTTTTGTTGATTGTTTTGAAAGTTGGTATACTGATCAACTTGAAAGAACTAATAATATTTCTAATGGAAACGGGAGCGTCAAAAGAGAACGAGGAAGCGATGGTTTTGGTGATGAGTTGACCACTTCCAAACGGCAGAAAAATGTATAATTTGTATATATATATATGTCAGTGTACATGTGTATATGCGTTTATGACGAATAAAACTATTTTACAATAAATTTTAGATACATTTAAAAAGCCAAATGATTTGAAATCTTAATATTTTATACTTAATTAATAGAAGAGGAAAACTCAAATAAACAAAACAATGTAATAAAGGACAATAACAGAACAAAAGTGGAGAGTAGAGAAAGACAAAAATGAAAAAATACATGTAGTGCTTATGATAATAATGATAAGAAACCAACCATGAGCTAAGTTTCAATGAAAACGTATGTACAATCAAGCCAAAATACGTAATCCTGAAGCAGGTGCACCAATTTGTGTAATTTTCGTAATTTGACAAATCTTACCCTTTTCAGAACTGTGATAAACGGCACCAACCAAAGCTTCAACGCTCTTTGGAGATCCTTTATAAATAGGTGTATGAGTACCACAACAAATTTCGAAATCAGCATATGGATCAAAGTCAACTTCAACTGCATCGGTTGAAATAGAATCACTCTTTGCTTTGATTTTCTTGGCTTGATCAACTCTAGGTCCTGAACCTGATGGCATCAAATTCAAGAATTCAGTGGCAAAATATGAAGCTAATGCAAAATTCTTGTTCTTGAACGATTGAGTCATGGCAACTTGTAATGCATTTGCACGGTGTGCAGGTTGTAAATCTGCCTTTGTGAAGTAGGCTGCTAGTTCCAAGTTACGCTTAATATCTTCAGCTGGTAATGATCTTCTCTCTAATTCAATTGATAAACCCAAAATGTATTCTTTACAACTAGACAGTAACTTCTTACAATCAGCGTCATCGTCAGTCGTGAAAACAACCAACGTTGTAATAGTGTAAATAATTGAGCGGAATACTTCAATGGCCTCTTCCAACTTGTTACCCTTAAACAATCTGTAACCTTCTTGAACACTTGCCTCTAACTGTTCAAATCCAGGCACGTAGGGAAGAATCTTGGAGTGAGTTGTTTCTTCAGGGTCGTGTCTGACGTATGTCTTTAGAGATGGTAAACCATCAATTGCAGGGAAGGATAACTTGTTGGCTTGATAAACAGTCATAAATCTACTTCTTAACGGTTCAAAATTGACAACACCCAATTGTTTGTTCAGCATTTGAGCAGCAGGTTCGAAAGCACCAGCAGCAATGTAGCCGGCGGCAGATTTGGAGTTACGCACCCATTGGCCTAGTTCACCAGGTAAAGCACCAGCTTCAGGAACGTCAACTTCATCAATTTCTTGATCAATACCGACTTCAAGATCCTCGTCACCAAGGTCCCAACCTTCATCGTCTTCTAGTCCTTCGTCATCATCAAATAGACCTTCGTCGTCATCTTCAATTGTTAAAACTCTGTCTTCACCGGTGGCACCATTTACAGAATCAGTCTTTTGAATAGATAGATTTTCAAACTTACCGGACAATGCTTGTTCAAAGTAAGATAATGAAGCCTGTTTTAATGGCCAGTTAGCAGTACCATCAGTTTTGACTTGAGGAACAGCGCTGGGGCCGCCTAATTCTGGTAATTCAATATCCGCTACAGTTAGACCAGATTCAGTCAAGATACTGTCCGCAATGTCATCCAAGCCATTAGTTTTAGCAGTAGCATAGGCTAATGGAGTTAAGCCTGATTCAATAAACAGATGAATCTTCTTTTCAACAGAGTTCAAGTATAAAGAATTTTGGAATAGGGAAGACAGGTCACCCCTAGCTTCAGCAATTTGTTCCATTTTGGAAAGTTTGTCAGAGTCACCAGTAACTAAGTACATGAAGGATAATTTTTCCAGTTTCTTCAATTGTTGGTAAACCAGTTCAACAGCTTGAACGTTACCTTGTGATAAAGCCTCCTTACCAAGCTTTTCCCAAATGACTTTATTGTTCAACTTTTTAGCTTCTGTCAAAGCAATTTCCAAGTTGTTACATTCAATGGCTAATTCAAATCTAGTTTCGGAATCTTCAACGAATTGTAAAGCAATTTCAGGGTAACCAGTTTTTTGCAAGTAGCCAATAATATTTTGACCCACTAAATTGGAAGAACGAATGATTCTTAAAACTTCGTTGAAGTTCTTATTTACTAAAGCTTTTTTAAATCTATATTCAGTTGGATCAATGTGAACGATTTCAACTTCACCCTTTCTGTTCAAACAGTAACAGTTAACACCAGAAACTTTGGTAATGTATAAAGTGTTTTCCAAAGTCTTGATGGTACCATTGTCACCGTTTAATAGAGCATACTTGATATGGTTCAAAGTGGAATAAATTAAAACACCGGTATCGTCCCAAGCAGCACTCTTGACTCTAATTGTTTCATGCATGGACATAACAGTTTCCAATTTCTTGTTAGCAATGGTAATAGTATGTTTGGACAACAGAGCAACGTATTGACCGTCAGTAGACCAATTTGCATACTTAGCGTTGTTGATCTGGATTTCAGCCAATTCCTTCTTTTGCTGGACATCAAAATGAACAACTGAACTTGGTTTCATTAATAGAACGGTACCTGGACCAGAGTATAAAACATCTTTAACAGAAGGATCTAATTCTATAACTTTTGTAACTGTATTTTTCAAATCTCTAACTTCCAATTTGTGAGTAATCTTGGAGAAAGTAACGTATCTGTTACGAGCAATAAAACAAGCAGCAGTTGCTTCACCGTCACCTCTAGAGTTTGGTTCTAAAGCACCAACAATCTCTTTTGGAACAGTAACATAAGAGAAGACACCATTTTCTCCTTCACCAGCTTGAATCAACATGGAATGTTCAGCAGGGTTGTATGAAATACTTCTAATCTTAGTCCAGGATTTGGAAATTTTATTCAATGATAACATTGGTAAAGAAGCCTTTTGCTTATCGTATTGATATTGTTGAACTTGGTTTTCATTATTGATAAAGAATAGAGTATTTTGGAATAAAGCACTTGCTGGACGTTCTCTATCCAACTTGAAAACCATAACACCAGAATCATGACAAGTAGCAAATAAGTTCATTTTTGGATGAGCAGCAATTAACCAGAATCTATCATTTTCACGCTTGAATTGTTTAACAGGTGTTCTTTTGTTCAAATCCCAAGTTCTAATGGTTCTATCTTCACCGACAGAGATGATTAATTCTTCAGTTGGGTGGAATAAGACACAAGGAACGTTGTTTGTATGACCTCTACAACTGTCAACTTCCCAAGCTCTAGTTTCATTCATTCTCCATAACTTGACAACTCTGTCATCACCACCAGAAACGATAAGTGGTAAAGTTGGATGAAAAGAAGCCCAATTGACACCTTTATCGTGACCTTCTAAAACATACTTGACAACAGCGTCAGTGTTACCAAAGATATCTTGTTGGGGAACTTGGTTTCTATTATAGTGATCATCATAAGGTCTACTACCCATACCGCCATGAGGAGCGGAATGCTTCTGTCTCAAACCAGATATATCCCAAACTCTAACGGTTTGGTCCAAGGATGCAGAAACGATTAGATCTTGGGAATGGTGGAATTGAGCACACATAACATAGTGATTATGGCCAGTTAGACATGCAATTTCTTGACGGTTTTGCCAATTCCAGATTCTAATTGTTTGATCATCAGAACAGGAGATAATCCAAGGTAAATCATGATGGAAAAACACAGTTCTAACATAATCTAAATGACCTGTTAAAGTGAATAAACATTTTCTAGTTTGGAGCGACCAGACTTTAATTGTGTAATCATCACCACCAGAGACAAAGATTGGCTGAGTTGGATGGAAATCAACGCCTCTGACAGGGCCATCGTGTTCTTCGAATCTATCGATCAAAGTACCCATACGATAGTCCCATAGTTGAATTGTGGAAGAGTGTAGCGAAACTAAGATCCAAGGTCTTTTTGGATGAAAGGCAACACCTTTTGCTCTTGAAGATTTGGATTCAAACTTTTAAATATAATTCAAAGCAATTGTAAGTTTAAGCTTGTTAGTAAATTGAAATGTATCGGGGAGTTATGAAAAGACATGGATGATCAACCAATACACGTTATTGGAAAGAGATGTGTGAGCGGAATTGAATTGAGATTGAATTGGAGTGGGATCGTGAGTATACATACCTTTGTTAGCATCTTCATCTTGGGAGGTTATTAAGTGTTGGTAGAGTAAGATTGTTGGGAATAGAGGGGGCAAAGGGGGCCGAAAGGGGAAATAGGTTCTCTTGTCTCTCTTAATTTGAATAATCCACATGTTGTTCTTTTCAAGTTGAAATCGAATCGAATCGATTTCCTTTTTGTTTTGTTGTTTGGAGCGATCGATCCAAAAAGTCTGGTTAGGTCATCTATTACTAAAGTATGGGAATCGATCAGGACACCATAGACTTTAATCCAGACACCACAGATGACATAATGCCCCCACAACAATTATACCTG